>VZTD01010890.1:893489-969458 GCA_013397725.1 Rhagologus leucostigma
AAAAAAAAAGACAAAAAAAAAACCAGAAAAAAAAGGACAAACATTATACAATAGAAACCTTAATCATGTAGTTATAAGTTTGAAAAAGGTTTGAAAGTCTGTTGCTTTGTCTTTCCCATTTCACATGGTCCTGCTGCTAAAAAAAATTTCCCTGAGGTTCCTCCTGCATCTCTCCTATAAATGATTCTCTTTGATCAGAATCCAGTGCAAGCAGGCTTTTTTTTCAGTCTTACAGAGGCAATGATTCCCTATCACAGCATTGAAACTCTTGACAGCTCAGTGGGGGTGAGAAGAAGAAGCAGGATTATCTAAAAAAGAGAGAAAAAAGAGGAAGCAATTCAAAGTCAGGCCAAAGATGACAGGAGAATCAGGATAGCAGCTGTACAAAATCGTACTTGATCTCTGCCAGAGATGTGGTATGTAGGGGTGAATGACAACTTCTAATTAAAGTTGTGACTGATTACCATGTAAGAAATGACACAATTTGTTGCAGACCGGGAGCCGAAGATGAATCACTTTTATTTGTGGAAAATGCTAATTTAAAGTTATGAATTTTTAGAGGAACATCTGTGGCGTTTTTTTTTCATAAATTCACTCCATAATTAAATCTTTCATTTTTTTACTGAAACTTTTAAATTGTCTTTTATCCAAGCACTGACTGTGCATTACAGTACGTAAGGAGGAAGAACTACTGCAAACAAAATTTGGAAGAGACCTTGACAGTAATTCAGCAGCCCTTATTTGAAATTCCAGGAACGATGCAGTTTTAACATACATTATCTATTGTTGTGTAATAGATTCACAGATCTGTATCAAGCAACTCAGGATATTATTTTTCAGAGACTTTGAATTGTTTACTTGTCACATATGCATGTGAACTGAATTCATATCCCTTTTCAAAGAGACACATGAATATGAGCATTATTCAAACACATGTGCTGACTCACTTGAAAGCACATTTTGAAACTGGATTTACACTGAGATTAGCTGGCTTCTGTGCTGTTTTCTCTTGGGAGATGTCTCAATTGTTGTCAAAATTTATATTTTTCAATACAGAAGACTAAATTATTGTCACCTTCTACTTGTTGCCTCACATTTCTCAGGCAGGGCAAAGCCCCTGGGAATCCACCTAGTGTAGAGTTTTCTTACCATGAAGCCTTTGCATGGCGAGATACTGGTTTGCCACCTGCTCTGATTTGATCTCACATGGAATTTGTCTCCATAGTATGTTTTATCTTTAAATATCTAAAATGCAGTGTTTACCATTTTTAATAAGATCAGTATCTTAAAACACAGTCACATAGATAAATATTTTCCAAACACCTTCCTTCCCTGGCTTGCTCCAGAATTCAAATTACTTTTTACACTTAAAGGTAAATCTGAATTCTGAGGCATTAATTATCACATTTTCACACTATTCAGAGTTACTATATACCTCTAGGCTGTTGTTAGATGATCTTAGATTTAAAAATGTAGGAATGAACAGCAAAGATTTTGCATATTTGCTTATGCCATTGTTTACGCTTATAGTTAGCTTTACAAAGCTGGAAGTTAAACTGTGCATTTATTTTGCAACTCTTTATACTTTGTCGTTATGTAAATCACATTCGGAGAACAGGCAATAAAACGTGAAAGTCAAATTTTATGTCTGTTTTTTTTTTCTGAAATTACACATTTTTATGAGTTGCCAATTAAGTTACATATGCAAACATCATCTTTACCTGTGAGATTAAGGAAACAGCTAGTTGAGGTAATTAATTATGGTAAAATTAAAAGGCAAATATGAATGTATTTCTGCCCAATGGTTCTCCCTCCATCTAGCACAGGAAGCATGGTCTTGCAGCTGTTATAGTTTTCTGTATCAGCACATCTCAGAGCTATGGCAATAAGATACCCTGAGCACCATTCTCTCTTCAGCAAGGTCTGTACTGTGCTTTATCTGTGATACTGAAACAAATTACAGAACAAAAAAAAAAAAACAACCTAGGAAACGTCTCAAAATAAAATAAAAATCTGGTCAGAAAAGCAATGCTGGAAGGGACCACAGTGGGCTCACCTTGTCCAAGTTCCCTGCTGAAGGGAACTTGTTTTTACTCAAATATTTAAAAGCCAAAACATAAGTGAAACCTACAGAGGAGAGAGGACAAGAAATACTTCATATTCTTAACTGACATCTCTGCTAATTCAACCTGAATCCCAACTGTTAACTTGAGTTATGCTCTTTTAAATCTCATCACTGATCTAGAACCTTCTGTAGGTGAGTTGGGATATCAACCCCACCTCACAGATTCCCCACTTTTCAGTAAGTTTTTACAGATGTCATTGGTTTGTCCTGAATTTTTAATTTTGTCAAGCAGTGTGGTTATGATGGTGCACAACAACAATCCAGCATTTTAGTTAATGTATGGACTTTGTGCTCTCTGCATAAAAGCCATCATTTCCCAGTAGTCTCAGCAAAGATTATTCTGGCAGCACATAGGGAAAAACTTTGCTCAGTACATTGGTGTAAGTTTTAGAGATGGCCTGCCCTTTAAAGAGGACATGTGGTTTTGCTTATTGCTTAGCATTAGACTTGTTCTAATACTTTAAATCTTCAATCAAAGATCAAAAGGCATCACTATGGAAAAAGACATTATTTAAAAAGTAGTGAATGTGTTTCTGGATAAATATTGACCATATTATTTTTAAAAGGATAATATTCTCTAAAAGCTGTAAAATATTCACTTTTGCAAGCATTAAATGCTTCTTTTAGGCTTTTCCTGTATCATATATTTAAATAAAATATGTAAAGCTGACATCTTATGTCGTCTCTCTATAAAATAAGGCAAGCTCATAAACCAGTCTGAATGTAGATGATAACAATATACAACTTTGGTTCAGAGACCACATATTCTTAAATCCAGAACTGCCTTTTGAAGTTCGATCCCTTATACTTGTCACAGCCTTCTTCTGCCCTCTCATGATAGAGGTCTCTCCTCAGTTCTGTAAAAATAAGATTTGGTGGGAAACACAGTTTTGACAGTTTCCATTTTGGATTACATCACAAGAAGCTGGATATTGTGCAAAGGTAAGCTGAGGAGGACAGACCAACTCTTTTGTAGCATAGTATCAGGCTGTCTCCAGATCTGAGACTTTCAGAAAAGAACTCATCAGTTTCACTTCTTAATGAGCAGTGCCTTTGGTTTCATTATCCAGGGACATTTCAATTTCATACAACAGTGCCAGCACACTTCACATTTCTCAAACATGCTCTTCTGACTGGTCTCACATTTTGCTCCTTCATTTCCCACTCATGGAGGAGATCCCTGATGAGAGGAAAGATACAGTGTACACCACAGTGAGACTTAAACACCAGGAATGTGAGATGGTGGAGGCTGATGACACTGCTGCATCAACTACAAACATCCTTGGGGAAAATTACATGAGTCCATTGCACCGACCATGATTCCCACCCAGACCCTCTGATTAGCAAGCTGGCTGATTCAAATACTACTGCAGCAGAAAGAATAACCTCCAGAACAGAGCAGGAATGGTTGGCCACTGTCACCTACGAGAGCTGTCAATGGCTGCTGGGATTTATTTTGTTCAGTAACATCTTGCAAGCAGGTTAGACATGAACAAGGAATAGTTTGATAACTTTCCTGGACCCAGATAATGCTTTGCTGCTGAAGCAGTCCTAAAGAGGCCCACCAAGAGACGAGGGTAAGTAGTAGGTTCATATCCCAGACAGTGATGGGGAAATACCCAGAAATCTTGTGGTTCTAATTGACCATGCAAAAGGATTTTGTATCCCTTGTTTCAGAGCTGTTCTGCAGTTTGTGCCCTCCGTAATAGCAGAGGTAAGGGAGAATAATCTCCTTTAGTTCAAGTGCTCAGGACACTAGCAAAGAACTTCAGTTGTTGTAAACCAAAGTAACTGAAAAATAGCAATTTGCAGCATATTATCAGTATGTGCAAGGCAAGCAGAAAGGTTTTAAGTGAGATATCCAGGTGGCCTTGCGTGGCTGGCATTTCCAGCTGGTCATAATCAAGCACTGCTCTCAGCAGAGGTGCATCACTTTCTGGTAGCTGAGTCTAATACAATAACTCCAGTAATGCAGTATTGATTTTCACTAGCTGATGACTTCAACTACAGATTTTCAATTCATAAGAAGTTAAAGTATCGTATTATTATTGTTATTATTGTTGCTGTTTTTGTTGTTGTTACTGTCAGACTGGACATGACAATGATAACCTGGGAATTTCACTACAATCTCCATTGCTGTTGCTCTTATTAGAAGTGGGTTACAATTGTTTGTGAAGTCTGTTTTCACACAGGCCTTCAGATTCAAAAAGGGTCTCATCTAAATGTAAAGTTAAGGTAATGATATTATTTTCCTGATATTGGGAAGTCAAGTTAATGAGATTAAAAAGAATTTTGACATGTCCAGATAGAAGGCGGGTACAACCAGAAGGTATCTTTTCTTTCCTTAGCCTGGTCTAGCCCCACAACTTGTAATTATTCCACCATGTACACTGTTAAAACCACATGGTTTTTTTTTTTTTCATTTTTATGTTTTCAGTTTAAGTTTTATAAATTTTATAACAGGTAATTCTAACTTTAATGATCTAACACGGGTGGTAAATGTTTAAATCAAATTGACTGTATCAGGGAACTATAACCAGGTGAGAAAGTATCAGTTACAGCAAATATAGGACACAGATGTTTATAGAGAAAAAGGAGAAAGAGACAGATATTTAAAGAAGGTTTAGTTCACACTATAGTATAGCATACTACAGAATATCGTACTATTTTATGACTCTATCAGAAAAGCTCAAAACACTTCAGGTAATGATTTACTCTGTGAGGCACTTGATCTTAACAAAAATGCTTAACAACAGAATGACAAGTAAACAGCTGTTGCAAAGCCACCAAACATTATTCCCAGATTAGCATTCTGTTAATAACATTGGCTTAAGGAATAGGACAAGAAACAAAGTCATGAATTCATGCCTTAAGGGACTATGAGAAGATATTAATTTTGGTAGAAAGCAAAACTAGAATTTGTCATATCAATGAAAAAATCCATAGATTTGAAAATTGCCCGTATATTCCAGCATCATAAACAACTGGCTTTGATTATAACAATCTGGAGTGCTTCATGGGAAAATACTATCTATTTTCCCCTTTAACACTTGCCAAATATAAGAAAACTTACCCTGACCGAGCTGATTATAGCTGTTCTGCAGTAATAATCTGTAGCTACATTGCTGAGCAAAATAGTATGGAGTTAGGCAAAGGTCAGATAATAATAAATATGAGTCAAATTAATATCCTTGATACAACAAATAGAAATCCCAGAAACTGCAGTGTTATGGGGGACTCATGTATATGAAGAGAACGGGTTGCCCAGAGAGGCAGGAGATGCCCCACCCCTGGAAACATTCGAGTTCAATTTGGATGGGGCTCTGAGCAACCTGATCTAATTGAAGACATCCCTGTTCATTGCAGGGGGTTGGACTTGATAGGGTTTGAAGGTTCCTTCCAACCCAAACTATTTTATGTCCTTCTATGAAAGAGAGACAGATGTTCTGGTTTTCCTGTATTTCTCTTTCATTTCAATTCATGAGAGCCACAGCATATTACAGTCTCACCTATAAGTGGTGCCATAAAGCACTGTGCACATGTTCCAAAGGAACGTGCCAAAGTAGCCTTTCCTAAAATACACACATTTAATAAGAGCAATGGGAACCTCAATTCTATGACTGCCTGCCTGTAATCATGCAACAAACTGCTATCTTTCCAGCCTTAGTCAGAATCCATAAGCACCTACAAGGGAAAAAGTCCATAGATATGGATCTAAGTGTTAGCTATACAGTGCTACTGTCCTTCACTACATCTGACCAAATCATCAACACCTATGTAGCTCAAAGCTTGACTCTAGTCAACTCATGGGAAGAGTTGAAGCACATACGGAGTAAAATATGATGTGTGGTCTGGCAAGAAAATACAATGAAACAATCTCAAGGTTAACTCACTGACTAGCATTTCATGAACATGACTTTTTACCAATATCAGCTGGTAAGAAGAAACTGGTTTATCTTGACAAGCAAACCCTTAGTATTTCATACATTTATACCATCTCCTTTGGAATATAGAAGAATAAGCAGGAAGGATATCTTCTGAACTTGGCAATTGCCATCTGGCCCAGAGCACTGAGCCTGACTCCCTGTTCTTGACACAGTATATTGCTTGCCTAAAGCTATCAGATAAGATTCATGGTCTCCATCCTTATCTTCAAAGCCCACAGTATCCCAGAAGTACCATTCGAACACCAGATATTCAGAGTTCTTAACATAATACTGATATAAAACTCATGCATGCTTATAAACAGGATTCAAAACTAACCTCTGTTCACAGTCTGATTAGGAGAGAAAGGTGGTGAATTTAGCCAATATATTTAATGCTGTTTTTGTAGGCAGCCAGGTAGTCTGCTGAACACCGTAAAGCCCATGTAAAATAGCTGACACTTACTATCCGACTGGCTTCACAAGCATTTGAAAATTATAGACTCCTTTAAGATTTCCTTACAAACATAATAGCAGAGCATCTTGTCATATTCTTACACTCTCCTCTTGCAAATACTATTCCGTAATTCTTGAAAGAAACAGAGAAAATAAACCCAAAATGAGAATTTGACTACGGTTGATGGTAGAATACATTTAGAAACACACAAAAAAAGAAAATATGTAGTACAGTAATTGATATACCAACCATTAAAGGAAGTATGGAGTAATTAATGAGACAGCAAAGAGCTTCCATCGTGGAAAAAGACAATAATGACTACATCTGTTCTACAGAAGGGATATTGTAAACTGTGCCACTGAAGATTAAAGTTCCTGAATTTGTTTTGTTTGCTTATTTGTTTTCCTATGAAGTGTCATTTCTAGGAAACTCCACATTCTGTGTCACAAAAATTTCCTGCAATGCAACACTTTCATTTCCAAGCATAGCTTGCACTAGGGTAAACAGGGTACCAGTAAAGAAGATTCTACACTATTTCTTAATCAAAACCTTAGTAGGTCTAATACAGATATCTTTTCTTAGAAAAGATGCTGTCTACAACTCAGTACCTAGGGTGTTCTGTTGAGAAACAGATTAGAAATGGAGGTACAAATCCAAGTCTCTGAAATATAAAAGCATCCATGACTAGTAATAATTGTCGTGGTGGCTAAGTCCACTTTACACCCACCACATTACTACGAAGTGGTCTCCCACCACACCACTGTGCCAGAAAGTTCTCCTTTTACCAAGACCCCACTGGCCTCTGGTCCTTTCCCCCTTCCCTCCCTTCTCCCATTGGCCCCTTTTATGTCACTCAACCTTGCCTCTACCCCCTAGCCCTCAGACTATTGGCCTCTGATGCTCTGCCCGCTCCTGGGACCCTCTGGGATAGAATCACTCATGAGCTTTTGTTCTTGGTTCTTTGCCTCTGTTCCCTTTGAGTGCATTGGTTCCATTAAACGCCTCGGAATTGCACGCAGAGAACCCCTCTCGCCTTTTCGTCTCCGGTTCTCGCATAGCCTGTGTGTGTGTGAGCGCCTGCTCGGGACTGCCTGCGAGCGTGAGATCGTGTGCACGCATGGACGCTGGCAGAGTGCCGCCTAAGCATCTCCACGACGGACTCTGTGGAAAAAATGTGGCATCGATCCACCGATGCCCGCACTGCTGAAAATAATAAAAAGTATGTGACACCTGGGCATCTAGAATCTCCTCTCACAGGTGAAAGATCAACAAATAAGCTGGATTCCTTCTACAGTTCCCAGAGGGAGGTAATGGTCTTGCAGATTAGGAAAATTTATCATCTCTCTGGAGCTCACTGGAGGTATCTCTTCAGTTGGCACATAAAGTGCAGATACCCAGTGGGCAGCATGCCTATCTCTAAGGTTCAAGCACCTACATTTCAGTGAAGTATAACAAAGTTAGGCAGCTGCTGTAGAATTAACTTGATTTTTCTGTCAACTGGTAAGAGGAGCGTGCACTGACAGCAGCTCACAGACCACAAGGTTAGATAAAATGTATGACTCCCTGCTATGGTTTGCATGGGTCTTTATGCCTTAAGTGTATGCATGCTGTTTTAAAAACCTGAAATAAAATCTAATGGAAGTTATGGTTATGAAAATAACAGCAGCAGTTAAAACTAATTATGGTAGCATCATAATTCAGGGTGTAGGTCTAAATCCATCCTTCACTGATAGACTGTTTTCATCCACTATTATCCTGTCACTGATGCAGCAGTACCTTGATCCAAGAGAAACTCATACCATCTGTAGCCCAATCTTGTGCATTAGGATAAAAGATACACAAAAACATAGCGGAACGACTTAAGCCAAGAGTTAGCATACTCTTTATATCAATGGTGGAATGCATTTCTCACAGTTGGCTGTGTAACTTTAGCATCAAACTTCTAATTGAAAACACTTAAAATAATATGCACATTCAGCTTACATGCTTAAAGTGATTTTTCACAAACTTAAGTTGGAGGACTCTGTTCTACTATGCTCTCTCAGATGAGGAGCGAGTGACAGCAAATTCATGCATACATCTAGGTGTCTATATATAAAACATGAATTAGTGCCACACTGATTGACGACCTTGTCTAAAATTAAACCAGCAACAGTCCTTCTCCGGTTGTACTTCTATCCTGAACAGATTTGTGTTTCAGAGATGGGCAGCTCTTCTGGCTCCAGGAGTTGCATGTTGAACACCTCACCTCGTCAAGTGCCACAAAGCCATAAGTGCCACATAACCACGGAGGTGAAATATGATGTGGTCTGGGAGCACTTCACAAACTGGAAATGACTGCCCATCTGCAGGGATCCTGGCATTCAAATTATAGGACAAGGACAGTGTAAGCAAGCCTGATGGAGCCAGGCAACCATGCCATCCCAAACAACCTCTGCTTGCTCCCTTCTCACAGCCAGGCACCCCCTGCACCTACTGCCTTGCCAGCACATGTTGCACAGTTTAAGAGGCCTAATCATGGATTTCTGTGTTGCTCAAAAGCCTCAACTTCATCACTGTTCTAATTTCTTTTTCTTCCCTTTCTTTCCTTTGTGCTTAAAGATCAATAGAGTATTCAGACATACTGCCTTGTGACTTGATAGTGATCTGCCCCAAGGTATGATGGTTCAACCATTTTTTTTAGTCTGAGGTTCTCTATTAGCACCAGGATGTGACAATGATTAGGAGATCAAAGCCCAATATGGTAGAAGAGAATCTCTCTTTTACTGTCAGAGCTAAAAAGTATGGAATTATAATGCATATTTCTTGTCATCCTCATGCTTCCCCCCTGTAAATAATTATAGCTGCTGTTCACTTATTCATGTATTTAAAAAAATTCACTGGTTTGTTTATTGTCTTTGAATTTATTTGCATGTACTGTGCCATCTCATCAACTCGAATGCTAATAGAGATTCTGCGTACCATTTGCAATAATAATCATATTTTCATCCTTTCATATTTATTGGTGAGCCTGCTTTGTCTACTAGAATATACATATAATTATCTGGTAGATTCATTGGTAAGAAACTATGATATGATGAAAATAATGTTTATGAAAATGTAATTTACACTCTTAGAGTTAGGGAAAGTCAGTCATACTAAGTAATATGCATTTTAGGGAACTTAGCAGATACCAGGAATGTTATTCATGACTGAGAACTCTCAATTGATGTGCTGTGAAAGATTGTTTTGTATCATTTGCAGAATGCTGGTGCCTGGGACTGGGACCTCATTTCTGCTATATCTAATATTGTTTAAATTATGGTGAAGGAAGAAAGGAAGTGATAGTTGGTGTGGAGTAATGGGACTAGGTGATGACTGATTTTTTATCAGAGATGAAGCTTGACTCTGATCTTTTAAAATAGCTTTTGTAGGGAAAAATAACAGGCATTTAAGTACCCTATTTATCTGCTACATACAATGAAATTGGCGGCACATTACCTGTATTGAACAGCAATGCGCCCTTCAATCGAAGGAGTCTCTATCTCCAGTTCAGTTAGATCTTCCAATGAATTCTGCCTGTTAACACTTGTGTGGTAACCTGGTTACGCAAGCAGCAAAAATTATGGAATTGAGCTGAAAAGTCTTCTTCTCTTCACAATAATTGTATATTTCTATGAAATAACAGAGGATTGGAAGGTGGTGCTCTGTCTGACCTTGAACTGTTAATAATAGGAGCTCTGAAGCTTGTTACCACATTTCATCATTCTCTGGCCTGAGGCAATATGTTTCCTTTACTGTACCTCTGAAAAAAAACTAGACAAGCTTCTTCGTATGGTGGGTGTGATGGTTGGAAATTTCAGTTGAAGATAAAAATACATCATAATCATAAAGAATCATAAAGATTTCAACTAGTTAATATCTTGCTTAAACTGTAATTATAAAAACAGTGCTCCCAAATAGGAAAGAAACAGTTACTCTTTGCCTAGAGTATTTTCTGGGCAGAGAAAAGTTTGAAGAGATTTTTCTTACAGAAGTAGTCCTGTTTCTAAAAGAATGGTTGCTCTTATTTTGTCCAAAATGAACAAAGGAAACCAAAGAATAAAAAAAAATATGTAGGAAGCTAACAGATCACTGACAGAGTCAGAGGAGTTACTAAAGTGGTGTATGAAGAAATCTAAATACATGATCTGTGTGTTATTTTGAAACTTACAAAGTGCCTGCATCAACCCCCATGCACAGGGATATGCAATACTTGAATGTTTGTTTTCACAATCACCACTGTTTAAAATTTCTAGGCTTGCTTTGAGAAATTTAACCACTAACACTCTTCAAGGAAGATGTGGCCCTTGGTCTTGATAGAAGTGGCAGCATTTCCCACCTCTGTGACAGGCTTCACATACATTTAGGGAGTCACTATTTCCCCCCTTTCCTACCCTAACGTGTGCCCCTCACATCTCATACCAAATAAGATCCCAGTTCTATCTCATTTATTTTCACCCTCCCAGTTACCTGGTTTATTGGTTTTGCATGGCAAGGTTTTCTTAGCAAAGGACCTGCAGTGGCTTCTATGAGAAGCTGCTGGAAGTTTCCCCCTTGTCCAACAGAGCCAAGGCCAGTCAGCTCCGAGATGGACACGCTGTTGACTCTGGGTGGAGGGAAGGTGTTTTAAGGTCTGGTTTCTATTTTCTCGTTATCCTGCTCTAATTTTGATTGGTAATAAGCTAATTTCACCCCGTCAAATCTACTTTGCCCGTGACAGTAACTGGTGAGTGATCTCTCCCTGTCCTTATCTCCACCAACAAGCCTTTCATTGTATTTTCTGTCCCCTGTCCAGCTGAGGAAGGGAGTGATAGAACAGCTTTGGTGGACACCTAGTCTCCAGTCACGGTCAACCCAGCACACCTTGTCATATTCCACCACTGTCCTGCTACATCTCATTCCAATGGTATGTCAACACACTTCTCTCAACCATAAAACTGGTGAAAGTGTAGGTAGCAAGAAAAGGGAGCTAACAGGAAGGTCTGGGATGATATACAGCAAAGCACAGACGATACAACTTCTGAGTACTCAAGTTTAACACCAGCTGTGACTCCCACCCACTTCTCAGCAGGATAAGGTTAGTCAGTCTGCCAGAGCCTAATGTTAATGATTCCTAATTCCCACCCCCTGCAGCACATTTAGGGATTTGCATAGCTTGCAGGATATGAAGCATCATATGCCTTGTGTAGAGGGTGAGGATAGTTAATTTCACAAATCAGAGGAAAGTTTTGAAACTTGGCAAATGTCCACTATTCCTGAAATAGAGATATTTTGAAAACCTAATGGATAACTTAAGCAAAACAAAAAACCAACAACAACAACAAAAAAAACAACCACAAGACATGGAAAATAGAGACATTTCTTTTGTAAGGGATAGGAGTCGGAACGCTGAAAGCCTTGATTCAGTCCCCAGGAATGACTGGGGGAGTACAACAGTCTTGAGGTGTTACCATGTAAAATGAACAGAAGAAAGCAACTGAATTTTGTTTTTACTCTAATTTATGACCAACACCTAGCCCTGGAGGCCTTCATTCAGCCTGAATTCCACATAAGCCTTGGTACCTCTTTGTTGGCTCTGGGTTTTTAGAGGCAGACAGCCAATGGGAAATACCAGGCTCAGAGACTTAAGTGGAATTCAGGCTGGGGGAAAGTTGGATGAAGTATGATTTTCATAGATTTGTTTTTCCTTGATATTAAGATAACTTTAAAAATATATCTGCTTGGACTGTAGAATAGTTTTTCTCAAGTTTTCTCTATGGGAAACCAAAAAATATTTTCATTCCTTTTAATTTATTAAAGAAGTCAGGCAACACCAGTTAAAATAACGACAAAACCATGTGATATATTTGAGTGTGTTTTGAAAAGATACCTTCAAGTAACAGAAAAGAAGGGGCTAAACTGTTTTTTATATAGCTTCTAATAACATTCCGATGTGTAATAGAAGTTGCAAGGTGATTTTTATGAGTTTAAAACCAGACTGCTGAAAAACCCTGGTCAACAACAAATAATTAATAGCCATTTGCAATGTACACCACAACAAGATGTCTTAGCTCTGGGAGTCAACTGAATGCTCAGTTTCAGCTTGTCCAGTGTATTGCAGTTTTGAACATTTAAAAAAATTTCTTTCTCCAGTACCACCCTAATTCCAGTACCACTGGAATTTAATAGCAAGTACAGCTGTGAAGAATATGCAGATGACAACTCAACTGAAAATGTAATGAAGTCAAACAACAAAAAAGTTCCGAATGCTTTCTGCGGTTACTAAATTGTTCAGAACATGGGAAAAAGATGAAGAAAAACCCCATCCTCCAACTTCGTTTCTGTAAAATAATTATTCTTTTAGTGATTCCATATAAGGTAATAACAATTAGAAATATCTGAAATTGTTGAGACTCCAAATAGTCTTTTATTTTTCAGACAATTAAAAATTTTGGGATTGATTCAAAACACTTTGTTTCGGTCACGGATCAGTAACAAAAAAATCATTATTCACCCTTCCATGTCCTCAGGAGGATGAGATAGCAGGGCCAGTTCACCACAAATTCTGATGAGTACAAAAGATACTGTTTAAAAATGGTAAAATATGATTAATCTAGCAATACAGCTAAAATGTAAGGATCCAGATGAATTAGCACTTGATCTTGGAGCAGTCTGGGAACAGTAAACAATGCCTGAGGACTGGAATTCCAAAAATCACTTTAAAAGCTTTCAGGCTGTGCTCTCAGTTTTAAAAGCATGTTTGAGAAGAGAATGATATGGAGGGAAAAACAATAAAGGTCACATTTCTCTGAAGCCTTACACAGTGTGTTTAACAATGGCTGAGCCTCCAAGGATGTTAATCTTTCATTTCAGGAAATCAAATCAGTGGAGTAAAAATGAAAATGTAGAAAATAGTGTACTCAGAACTGGAATTATTTCAGAAGGCAAAAGGGATAATTTTGTGTTAGTAATTTTCTGTCTACTGTAATTGCCCATATTTAAACAGTTGGTAAAGTATTTATAAACAGTTACGTGGATACTCAGAGAAACACTGTTTTCCGAGGAATCCACAGAAGGGTGGATGTCCACAGCAAATCTAGGGAAAGCTTGCTTGGCTGATGTGTCACCACAAGCCACTAAGATAAAAAAAAAGATGTTAAAGCTCCAGAATGGGCTACTGACTCTCCCAAGAGAGATTTGATCATGGTTTGATAGGAGCATGCTCTAATTCCAATGGAACAACATATAAACCCTTCTTTAATTTTTATTTTTGCACAAAAACTATAACCCTAAATACTGATAAATGAATCACATAAGGGAGACCATGTGAGCACTTTAATCAAAGCTGCTGAGAGCAACTGGAGGAGTTCATCATTGTGAGAAAATTGAAAATCTCTGTATCACTGCCATGTAAATCTCAGTATGGATCATGGATGACTCTGCACTTTAAACCAGACTATTTTTAATACATGATATGGCCATCTTCCTGCATTTTGCTTAGTTTAGAAAAACGTTTTTGGTCATTCACTTTTCCACAGTGGATTTCACAGTCTTTGCAGTGTACATTATAATCAGAGATAGGTGTGCAGGAAGGTGGGGAGGTGTGCCGGTTTGGCCAAAATCTAGTAATATAGCCCCTGAGAGAAAACCAGGTTACAGCCACCCTTCCCCTCACAGGGTTCGGGAAAAAAGGAAATTTTTCCTCGAAGGAAAGTGAAAGAGATAAAAACTATTTTAACAAACATACAGGAAAAGGATAATGATGCTAAATAATGAATTAAAACCCTCGCTATAGAGAGAAACCTGGGAAGATTTCAGATACCTTCTGTAGGTGTGGTCTCTCTCCTCCTAGGAGCTGGTCGGTGAGGGCGCAGGCCCACCCCTGGGCCTCGGGGAGAAAATTCTCCTGATGTGTTCTGATGTTGTTGAAACAGTTCAGAAGAGAAGAAGGGAAAAAAACCCAAAGTCCCAGGAAACAAAATTCAGTTCTCCGTCTCACGCCAAGAGGGAAAAAAAACCAGCTGGCTGAAGAAAAAGCAAGCAGGGTGCTCCCTTCATGCCTTCCATAGTCAGACAACAACTGAGGAGTGTAATCTTTGTGTCCTTGACAAGCTGCTTTGGAAAGTTCGTCTGTTTTTTTTTTTCTCAAGCTCAGTTTAAAGGCACAGAAAAGGCACAATATTACTTTTTGGGCATAGAGCATGATAGGGGATACACATGATAGAGTCACCCCAAGACAGGAGGAAAATTGTGCCGAGGCAACACATTTTTGGACAGTATTTACTATCCATGAATGAACACTTTCTCGTCAGTAGTCATTTCTACCAGTATTTCCTTGCAAATGATTCACAATCAATCTCAAATGGATACTTGAAGTTCTACTGCTTTGTGGATTGAAGGATTATACCTTCAATAGGAATCCAGAAGAGTTGCTTATCTAATGCATTCTACCATTAGAAGAGGATGATACAGAGGGAAAGTCACTTAAAGGGGCTGTTTGGACACCAGTGAGCCACTCAGAGCACTTCAAAAAGAAGACAAAGCTGTTAGACAATCATTGGTCAAGTGTTCAGTGATAGTAGATAAGTCTTAATACTTGGTGTAACACAAAAGAGATGAAAAATCCCTGAGTTAAAAAAAGAATTATCTTTATTTCTTTTAGATACGAGAAAATTTTGTACCTACAGAGACAAGTCCCTCTGGGTTGCGAGGCAGCATCACATGCGTCTCAGCTTATTCACATGCAGAATTTCTCGAGTATTTGCCGTATTTGCCTCAATTTGCCATTGAGGGCTATGAATTGCTCCCTGTTTTCTGGAGAGTTTGTCAGTAAGATCGGTTACTGGAGTACACTTCAGTGTGACTTCAAACACTCATTTTTAATGTGAAATAGCAAACTTGCTGATGAGTAATTTTTCCTTCCAAAGAGGCTTAATTATTTAGCCTCCCCATTCTCTTTGATAGATGCATATTCCTTTTATTGGCTACAGTGACAACGAAGAAATTCATGATGGGATGTAACAAAAACTTTCTATTCCTCAGGTATATAACTTTTCTCTAAGTTTTCTCTGAAGTAGCTGAAGCAGCAGCAGAAGTCTGCTGAACTATTTAAGCCAATTGTAGAAGTACAGTATTAATAAGTACAATTTCATTGAATTCTGGGAAATGTCTGCCAAACTGATGTGGAATTCTCTGTCCTTCTCCTAGAACATTTTTAAACCATCTGTGTTGATCAACTCATTGTTGTGTGAGGTTCAAAAAGGCCAAGTGCCAGGTCCTGGACTTGGGTCACAACAACCCGAGGCAGTGCTACAGGCTGGGAGAAGAATGGCTGGAAATCTACCCAGTGGAAAAGGCCCTGGGGTTGCTGGTCAACAGTGGCTGAACATGAGCTGGCCTGTGCCCAGGTGGCCGAGAAGGCCAATGGCATCCTGGCCTGGATCAGCAATAGTGTTGCCAGCAGGACCAGGACAAGCTGTTGCTGTTGTTTGCCTTGGTGAAAAATAGTTCCGAGCAGGGCTGAGATGATTCTTCCTGATCAGGATGACCTCCATTTTCAGAAGCTAATCTCCCGACTCCAGATCCAGCTTTTCTTTGAGCAAAACATTTTGGTGTGTGTGGTGTGCTGTAAGCATTGTAGAAACGAGATAATCTATTGTATTGTAATGCAATACACAGAGTTTCTTCTCTCCCAGAGTATACAGAGTGCCAAGGTATCTTTCATGATAAAATACTTTGATGTCCTCCTCTGTCCAAGTCAGTGGCAAATGAGTCCTGGGCACTTTCAAATACTCAGTGAAGCAAACAAAAAAATAGTAACAGCTTGTTAAAAAAAAGTAACAGCTTTCAGTTTTTGTCATTCTGGTACTACATATCAAGTCATTTAAGATTTTTTCCCTCCAGGATTTTATCCCCTAGTAGTCTACTAATCAAATCCCTGAAGAGCTCAAAGTCTACTCTCCTGAAGTCCAGCCAGATTGCTGTGTTCCCTCCTCACCGTCCTAAGGATCTCCATGATTTCATAGTCACTGTAGACCAGACTGCCCTTTAGCTTCACATTCCCCACCCTTGTTGGTGAGAATAAGGTCCAGCACAGCATGAGGGAACAAGGTCTATCACAGCACTTCTCCTTTCTGGCTTCACTACCACTTGGAGAAGGAAGTTATCATCAGTGTATTCCAGGAACCTCCTGCATTGCCTGTGTCCTGCTGTGTTGTCCCTCCAGCAGATATTGAGGTGGTGGAAGTCCTCCATGAGGAAGCAGAGTTTGTGACTATGAGGCTGCTCCTATCTGTCCATAGAGGGCCTCATCCACTCAGTCTTCCTGGTTGGGCAGTTTCTAGGAGGCCCCCACTATAATGTCACCTGTCCCTGCCCTTCTTTCAATCCAGACCTATAAGCTTTTTGGTTGTTCTGACCTGGAAGATCCTGGTAAGCATGATGTCTGAACCATTTAAATTTATTGGCATCACAAATTTAAGCCCTTCCAGCTTTACTGCTGTCCTTTCTATTTCTGAGGAGGACACGTCAATTTTCATGTCTAGGAAATGATCTGCTGAGATTTTAAACCCTATCTAACCATCTCAGCATGTTAGGATGAGGCAAGAACTATCTCAGCTTTAGTTTTTGTGGTTGAAAGAGGCTGATAAATGAGGCTTTGTGGTCAGGTACAGCTGCAAGAAAAAGAGTTTCTTTTCACGTAATACTTCTTGTGTTCCGTATAACCCAAAACACTTAGCAGAGTATCCCACTTCTGTGCAGTGCAACACCATATGTGAATGTGAATATGGCAGCTCAGTAAAAGCTGGTAATTATGGTTAGTTTAGCCCCAGAAATGTCTGGATTATGCTCAGTCCTGAATGCATTAATTTCTAAAGCACATTCAGAACTCTAAAGCAGCTGAATCTCCCCATTTGCAAGTAGTCCTTTTGCCTGTTTGAGTTCTGGAGCTACAAATTTCACTTACCAAAGGATGATACAGGGTATAATGATAGACGTTGGCTCATACCTAAAAAGTCGTCCAAGCAAAGGAATACATAAAAAAATTAATCTACTTCACCCTGTCACTTTATGTGCCAAGAGACTGTTGCCAGCCTAGAAATTAAAATAATCCTTAAATGATCAGTTTCCTCTGCTTAACCCTTCATACACATGTTTTAAATGATGGACCGCTTCACAGCAAGTTGCAAAGTGAATTCTCCTAAATGGCTGTATCTGTATCAGGAATTTAAAGAAATTAATGGTATTCTTGCATATTTCAACTACGCTTTGACTCAGAACTTGACATTCATAAAAGAAGCTTCTTCAGAGTGGTTTATATTACTCCATTAAGAAATCTTGTTTGTCAAATGGAAAAATTTCAGTTAAGAGGTTGTTTTCTGATTAAGAAAAAGCTGGTTTATTACAAACTTTTTTAATTCAATATTTTTATTTTCTGTTTAAAATTACTTTTTCTCTCAAGTGTATGATTAACTATGTAATAATAGAAACAAAATTTCAAAAGATGAGGTAAAATGAATATTTTAGATATTATAAAAAATAAATGCAATCAATGATACACACTGGAGGCAGAGCTTAATCTGCTTGGATTACACTCTTTTCACAATTTTTGCTTTCTTTCTGTGTGCTGAAAAAAATCTATCTTCCCATCCCTGCTTATTTGGGTAAGAACTCATATGAACAAACACACAGAGAACATCTCAATAACTGGAATTTTCAAAGAGTTTGTATGCAAGAAATGCTATTCTTGATGTACTAAAAATGTCGCCTGGGTCCTACTGTGCTGCTTTAGTTTCTTAATGTTTCATAACTCAGTTTCCAATATGCTGACAGTTTACCTGGTAAGGCCAATATATAATGATGTTTATTAAAAGTGTGTCTTTGCCATCAGATCAAATTCTAATTCTGGTTTTAAGGCATCCAACTTCTCTTTATGGTTTTCAATGAGATACACATTTTCCTACAGTCTCTGCTGGAATCTTATAACAAAGGCTCCTGAAGTGCTCTCTGGATCTACAAAAACCTGGTTTTCCCTCCAGTATAATAGATGTCCGCAGTGTGCTTGAAGTATTCTGCACCTAGACCCACAACACAATGCCATGTTTTTGCCTTTCACTCCCCTTTTATGAGCTGGCAGTAAAACTGGATTTCCCATGGAGATGAAAGCTGACTTAAGTGTGTCACATGCTCCTGTGTGGACAGCTCTCCCTATTGTTATCCCTCAACAAAACACCTTCCAGGAGGAAGATACAGTCTAAGTGGCATTTTTTATTTTCTTTAGATGTCACGTAAGAATGAACTTGGATAGAGAAAAAAATCTGGGTTTAGAAGAAATTTCTTCAGCTGAGGCAGCTTTTCAGGAATCAGTTCCCTGAAACTAGGAGCTGATAGTATTGCCCAATTTTAGTTTCTTCAGGAAGTTTATTTATACATTTCTTAAGATGCATGCTGACAAAAATATATTAGAACAACATTAGATTAATTAAAGGTGTTCTGTATTCCAGCTAAATAAATAAAAAAATCTAACCACAAATTCTACAACAACACAACCTCTAAAAGCAGCAAATATCATCTGATCATTTTGGGTTAACAAGATCACTAGGTATCTCAGCATAGGGTGCTTTCCTGTTTCCAAATTTCAGTAGTTCTTGCTTCTTTCTAAACTCTGTATCAGCAGAGAGAGACAGTTTGATAGAGAAGTGTCAGATCTCCCTCAGATTCCCTGGAGGGACAGGTGCCTGCAGTAGGCACTCAGTTCCCCTTTCTTCTACTTCTCTCCTGCTACATCTGTGAGACTGACAGACCAGCTCATGAGGACTGTGGTGGGACAGCTGGAAAACATTGCCCCGGGCTGCTAATCACAATTCCTGAGGCGAAGATGGTTTGCTGACCTAGTTTATGTTTGTACTAAAGCAGACCAAACATGTTCCTACAAACATCTGTCACATCTCAGCTCTTGAGGCTGTCACCTCCACCTGCAGGATAAGGAACAAAGACTGAGAGCTCTCCAGTGTTGACACTGAACTGAGGTATAAGCACCCTTGTGGACCAGGGCCTGGAGGAATATCTGGCTGACTATTTGAATTACACGAAGTCATGAAAAAATAGGATTCTTGGGTTAGCAGTGAAGCCCAGTGGCAGAGATGTCTTTGTGCCTTAACATCAGTAGTGCTTAGGGCCTGGAGTTTGCAGTTTTGTACCCTTTCACCTCAGGTGCCATAACCGTGGTTTTCCAAAGTCTCTGTGGCACTTTTCCCTTGTTTCTCCCATGCTAAAGTTCAGGTGCTATTGCCCTCACAACCTTGTGCCTGCCAAACCCTGATGTTGGTGTTCTCACCGGTTCTCATGGGAAGTGACTGCTGCTAGCGTAAGAAACACCTGGCTTCACTTCTTGCTTTGCAGATTTCAGTTTATACAAAAGAGAAACAAGAAAAGCAACACAGTAGATAATAGCCAGTTATATATTTGACAAGTACTATGCATGGCTACATGTGCAGAGGCTTAGCAGCCCATGGATGTGCAACATCTGTGGCCAATTAGCATGCTCCAGACAGGGCTAATAGTTTCAGAGGCAGAAACAAGGAATAGGAGGCTTGAGCCATCCCTGATTAAAAGTATTATGATGCTGGGGTAAAAGTATGTGAAAGTCGTCATCATTCTTATCCCCATCAGTCATCTTTGCTGTTGCTTCTTGCTGCACTGAAGAGAGCCCCCACTCAAGGACACTCATTCTGGGCATCCATCACTGTTCCTCCTCCCTGGCCACTGGAGAGTTTCCCCTTTCCTGTTCCCTTTCACCTTCCTTTTCTCATGGCTTTTCATGTTCCCTTCTCTCTCTGTCCTTCCTTTTTCCCAACTGTAACTTCCAACAGTGGAGTTGATGTGTGTCATTGCCAAGGACCCTGCTCACACATCTTCATGCGTGTGGGCCCGTCTCACCTTCCTGTGTGCAACAAACATCCATGCAATTAATCATGGGCATGTGAACAAGATACCAGCGTGTATCAGCTAAGAGTCTACAAGTTACAGGACACCACGACCTAGAAGTGTTGGAATGAGAATAGGGAAGATTTTACTATGCCACAGACCATGCTGATTTCCAGTCTGTAAATCAAAGCCATTCCGTGACTACCAAATCACTTAATGTATTAAGATATATAGGTAAAGTGCCGTACTTGATCATTTGTGAGCTGCGTTTTGAAAGGCTTTAATTAAAATACCTCTGCTATGTCTTTTTTTTTTACCATACTTTCAGCTATATTTCTTTTGTTAATTCAAAATATTCCCTAGATGCTTTTAAAAATAACTGAAATTATTAACCTCTAGCTTTTCAAGGGTACAAAATCTTTTATTATGCAACCCTTTGCACTTGGTATTTGATGTGAACCCTGATCAAAACCAACTATTTAAAAATGTATTCTAAAGTTTCTGTAACTCAAGTTTCATTGAGCTCAGAAAACTTGCAACTATTTTAAGCTAGGAAGTATGGGAAGCAGCATCAAGAAGTAATGATGCTTTCAACACAAACATTTTTCTGATTTTTGTGCAGCTTTGGCTGCATTTCACTCTGTAATGAAGTATCTATACAATCCTATTCCAGCTGTAGTGTGCACTGCAATAGTAGATTGTTACTTAGGTCATCACTTCAGGTTTTTCACTGCTTAGTCATTATGTCAAGACATTGCATGACCAAATTTTTAAATGCAGATCCTTTAGCTTCTCTCACATTCTTGTTGCAACTTCCTTTCCCACACCAGTCTTTACCACAGATCAGCACAGGATCAAAATTGTTATTTGGGAAATCTATGAAGCTAAACTTCATTTCCATCATACTTTTTTTTTTTCAGATGATGAATGAAGAGATTAGAAATGGGGATAGGCAGGTTCTGATCCTGGTACTTGAGAGTTTTATTATTTTTTCATTGAGCTAAAAATATTTTAGAAATATAAGTATTGAAGAACTGAAAATACATCTTAAATTTGAAAATTAAAGTTTCTAATGATTCTTTACCATCTTTCTCCAGATATTTTCACTAGTTGTTTCCACCTCTAGCTAGTGGAATCCTAGTGCAGAAAAGTAAATCCCATTTGATGATTTACAGACATTTTATATACCAGCAATTGCAAAATAATTTCTACCTCCATTCTTAACACTTCTGTTTCTAGTTTGATGCTGAAAAAGTGGGAGACACTTCAGTGAAGTTCCAGAAAAATATCTTCAATTCTTTTTATTGGGATCTTACTTCAATAATAAGTTGTTTCTGGTTCTTTGAAACATATATCCTAAAAGCGTATTAAATGGTTGACAGAAAGAAGGCAGTCATTTGCGCTTTTCATTTTGTGCCTTTTTAGTTTTTTTCCTGGGAAAAGTTTGAAACATTTAACAGGCCCATTACATTACAACAGTGGACAGCATGACATAGTTCCTTTATCTTAACAAATCCAGAGGTATAGTTGTTCCTGCCCCTGGCAGCAAATTGTCTGAGGTAATTGATGCTTTGCAGAAAGTCTGGAAGAAATCCACCTTGGCAGTTCCAAAGTGAGTCATGTATTCTGTACAAGGTACCGTTTCTCCATTTGCTTCATGTTGCACATTCTAAAAGAGCATTTCTAAGTGGTCATAAATGTATTGTAAATTAGTAAAGATGCCATTTACAATAATACATCAGAAATCTGCACTGGATCTTTTAGGTTTGACTTTTGTCTCTTCAGTATCTGTTTTGCACTGATGTGTTGCTTCCAGCCTCAGCAAGCTACAGTGTCAGGGAAAGGTGAGCTGTGTCCCATGTGTGTACCTGTGCTAAGGGTCATCTACACCCACGAGAGGCAGCTGGAGGCCATTTGGCACATGCTCCACATGCGTGGTTATAATGAGAGCATGGACACTCAGTTCACTGGTGACACCATGCAGATGCCTAAACCTAGCTATCTTAAACTGAAGCTGCTTTCACTGATTACTTCTTAAGGTGCTATGGGGCATCAATCACCTGACAAGGGTGGACAACAAAATCAATTAAATTGCTTTATTGTTTCATCAGATTTGTTTCTTTCTCATGTCTCGTTTTATACTGAGATTTAAACTTCTGTCAACTAGGAACCACTTTATTTTGTAAATGAACAGTCCTGGCACAAAGTCCTTGGCTAGGGTTCCTAAGTGTGATAATAATACAATTATATTCTCTACTTTCCTAAGCTGTTGCAAAGTGCAACAAGGTAGTGCCCTTCAGTCAACTGAAAACAATCACTTGGAGAGAGGCTTGGGCGCCTGGATGAATCCAAATCCTGTGTTGTTCTCGTGCTTTTATATGCATTGTCATGAATTGTTCAGCAAATTATACAGTAACAGAAATTATAGCAGACATTGCTAACTGTAAGATAATCACGGAAAATATTTCTAATCCCATTTTATGGAGGAGTAAAGTGAAACAAATGGAATTGAGTGTTTTAATGCAAACTGACCACTGGAGACCATAGCAGAATTCAGAACTGAGCCAAAGCTTCTTTCCTGTAGCAGCTTTAAGGTTTGTTTCCCCATTTATGTTCAGTACTCGTCCATCTGCTGATGAACACTTAACTGACAAAAGTTATATTGAGTGCAGAGCGTAAAGTAACCAGGAAAGTAAAACACCACAAAGTAATTTTTTTTCACCAAAAATGGAAGAAATTAGTGCCTTGATGTATCCTTCTTCAAATTCCTCAACTCTCAGTATCCACAAGTGCAGATACCTCCCCGTGTAAAAACCTGAGCAACAGCCCAGAAAATTGATTTGTTTGCACCACAAATCTCTCAGATGGATGAAAGGAATGGAAATTGCTGAAACAAAGCAAGAAGACTGACTCAGAAAATATGGTAATAGAGCTAATAAAGTTCAAAGTCAAAGTGCAATTGTTTGAGTGTCTGGCAAAACAGAATAGTGTATTAAATTTAGCACGTAAATGAAGTCTTTTGGTGCCTATGATCCATCCCACTGGCACAATAAAATAGTATTTTCTTAGACCACATTCTGGTCATGATATTTATAACCAGAAAATGCAGTTCTAAGAATTAAGATTTGGTGATTGTAAAATCTGTAAGAATCTTGAAAGAAGATGATTTTACTATCTCAAGACATAGAATTTTGTTCTGAAATTACTATACTTACCTGATAATATGCTCTCAAATTTCAGTAGATTTCAGGTAAAACATGCAAATCAGTGTTAAAGAATTGAAATGCTGAAAAGTTGAACATACTGATACTTAACCACATCTTAATCATCCTTAGTGACAAAAATTTCTTGGAATTTTTAGTGTGAATTTCTCTTCACTTTCCATTGTTACAGCTTTGTGTTATCTTCTCATTCTGTTGATATAAGAACCTTCAGTCTTAAAAATTAATGTAGGCAGCTATGGAATTCACATAGAAAAAAATTTTTTACTCCCGCATAGGTAAGCAACAGTTCAAGTATATTAGAAGGCAGTTTCCCAGATATCAAATGATTCTTACTGCTCTTTCATGAGCGATTTCCAAACTTCTTTTTATATTGTCCATGAAATTTGAGAACCAAATCCACATATGACTTTCTGGGAATAATTTAAATAGTTTTATCTATACACTTCATAGAGAAGAGAACTTAAGAAAAGTTAAATTTTTTTTTTTTTTCACAAATACTGTGACTTCCACTATCTAGAAGAATGTATTAATCCCTCCTTCCCACAACTGACAATCACTTTTTACTTATTTAAATTATTTCGCTTGTGGGACACGAGACCCAACACAGTTCTTGCTAGATTTGTGAATAAAAAACCTGCCAATAACTTCCAAACATAGACTTCTGCATGGAATTACTATAATTTTGTGACTTTGGTCACCTCTTTAACCTTGTATCCTTTTCCCTTTTGAAGTTTATGAGTTGTGCATGAGAAAGAGAATCCTAAAATTATGCATCAATAGCAAGTTTTCAAATGTTAGATTCCCCTTCTCACAACTCCTCAGGAAAACAAGAAAAAATCCTATAAACCAAATTATTCTCCCGTTTCACTATGGCCAGTTTAGTTTGCTTATTTTGTTTTTGTGTTGTAGAAGAAACAAAAAGATTACTATGTCTAAAACTAACAGCCTGCTGATCCAATTTTTTGTGCCCCAAAATAATGGCTGAGATTAGCTTTTTTCACCATTTCCTTGTTTAGTCTGAATTATATCAATTTCAGTTATAAACCCTCTAACACATACAGCTTTAGAGATTTCAAGTTCTTGTTCATTCTAATCTCTAGGAAGAATGGAATTTTTGAACATTGGTTCAAGGTAGACTTTACTCCAGTGTTTAATCAATTCCAAATGCCATATTTTGTGTCATACACTCCACTGCTATATTAGCCCTTAGATACAAGAGGACTTCATTTCCCTCCAATGTGTCACAGTGAAAACAAAGTCATCTATTTAAGATGGGAATTAGGGAAGAATGATGCCAAGAATAAAACAAGATTAGAGATTATTAATCAGTGCTTTTTATAGCCCTGTTTCACAATGCTTTCAAGAACCAATGGGAAATGATCTCCAGGTGCCAGAACTAATAGCCATAATGTGCTCTGACAGTAAGAAAATAATAAAAAAATGTTTGTACAGTGTTATCTTGCATTGGTGTGAGTAGCAAACATGCAGATATATGAGTCATGTTAAGGAAGTGTAACTACAGGCTCATGAACTTGGTCTGAAAATCTGCTTCCAAGTGTGGTTACGTTCAGCTTGCATGTTTACAACACACAGATACAGTCTGAGCTGCCTCAGAACATTTCCCACAGAAATGAGAATGAGTTAGTTCTTCCATTTTTTTTGGATTTGTTTATCAGTGAATATGATACTGTCTACTCAAATCTGAACTTTTCATCACTAGAACTCACATATAGCTATGAAGAGGAATTCAGAGGATCAGTGAGTAGAATGCGTCCTTAATCCACAGAACTCAGTGGAATAAAAAAATTGGCCCAAACGAATCATTCTGGTTCATCTTTATACAGCTTGACAGGACATCGTCTCCCTGGACAAGACCCACAGTGTCTTCTGCAGACATCTATCAAAGTCTTTTCTGGGGTCTGTAAAACATGAAAATATTAATCTGACAAATTTTTAAATTCAAAGATGGTTATAAGAAAAACTGCTATATGAAATAGGATTTGTCTTTCTGTTCTTTATTTTCCTGTTGTACCTTTCTGAACATGCTGCACCCACTAAGCCATGTGAATCATATAATTACGATTAGCCCTCCCAACAGCCCTGTCAGAAATGAAGGTTTATGTAGACAGTGTGTGATAGCCATTTATTATTTTTCTCTAGCTCATTTAGCTGTGAATTTTTATGCGAAGTATTTAAATAAGTGTTCCATTTGGTAGAACTGACTGTCTGAATAAAACCCCAAAACACAGAGGAAGCTCAGAGGGATTTATTAGAACAAACATTTTAACCATTGTACCGCAAACACATCAGTTTTTATACTCTTGTACAGCATTTTGTCTTTAATCAAGATCAGACTGTACAAACTGTAGCGCAGACAGGACTTGGTAGGTAATCTAGGCAATTATACAATAATACGTACCTAATAACTATATTAATAAAATAAAAAATTAGCAATCAGTATTTCCCTCTTTCTGTGGAGTTGGGGTTCATATCTTCCCCTTTTCTGTTTCCTTTAGGTTTAAAGGCCTCCAAGGGAGAGATTTTTCCCCCGCATCTATAAAATAATAGTACAGCTAAGCACAACTTCAGTTCCCTTTGGGATGTTTGTGTGTTGGTTAGAAATATTTGTATTGATTTTTTTTTTTTGCTGTTATACTCTTTTTATAAAGTTAATATTTTTGTGTAGTTTTCTTTTAGTAGTCTATAAAAGTTACAGCTATGCTTTTAACACTGTTACTTTTTTTTTTACATTTTATTTGAATTAAAGAAAAATATTTTCTAATTATTTTGTTTCAATCATGAGTTTTAAGGACAGAAAGGAGATATTTATTTCATTTAACCAAATAAAATAATTAGAAGATTAAAATTATGATGTTGGAATTTCTCTAGCACAACACACATAAAAAAAGTAATTGGAAAAATATATTCCTTCTCAAATATTAATATCTTTCTAAGAAAATAATCTTTTTCCTTCAACCCATGGTCTGCCATCTTTAATAGAGATATCAGGGAATTTTTTTCTTTACATTGAGAAATTGTAATTTTTTTTCTTTTCATTAGAAGCAGATTGAAAAAAAACCTAATTTCATGTGACAAAATATTTCAGAAAATCTTCGGGGGCTAATCAAAACATTCCTGTTTTGATTTTGTTCTCCTAAGACATTTTGAAGTGAAAAATCAAAACATTTCTCTAAAAACACCAAAATGGGACTTTTCAGCACTTCAGAAGCCTGTCATTGCTGGGTTTGATTCTCAAAATAATTTCCCCAACCCAGAGACACAAGCACTGCTGAATTGGTGCACAATGGTGCCCACAGGAGGGAGCAGTGTGTGCAACGATAGTTTTCATTATATTTCACCTACAGCTTCATTCACATCCAGCAGGATATTTTCTAAGAACAGATTTAACTTTAAAGTCATATGTAATTCACTATGAGGCAAATATTTAAGCATGTACTTACCCCGCTCTGACCTCAGGAACACACAAATACGTGCTTCAGTGCTTTGCTGAGTAGAGATACACTTTAATTCCTCGCTAGCATGTTGCAGGGCTGAGGCCTCAAGCTTTTAGTAAGGGATGCACAGATACGAAACGAAAGAGCGTCAACCATCATCAAAGGCTTGGATTTCTCATTTCATTGCTAACACATGAAAAAACATGCATTAGGAAGATCTATATCAGGTTAACTACTTCAATGGTGAGATGACACTGATGTAGCGCTATCTATCCTCATCAGTTACACAAGGCCTGAATTGATTTATAATACACTGCATGGATTCTTTTACAAACCATCAGATCTCTGACAGGGATTTAAAAACTGGGTCAGTTCCAAAAGAAAAAAAAGAAGAGAGAAAAGATTAAAAAGAAAAAGAGAATAATGTTTTAAAAAGAGTAGGTCATATGTTTAACAACAGGCATTTTCTAGGCGAATGCTTATGATCAGCTTAACCATAGTTGGGTTTTTTTGGGTTTTGGGTGGTGGTTTTTTTTGTTGGNTTTTTTTTTTTTTTGTGAAAACCTTTGCTTATACAAAAGGAAGATAAGATTTCTTTTTTTTAAAAAAGGAGCATGAATCCATCAAGTAAGACATTATGACAGTGTTACTACATACTGGCCGTATTCCAATGCTCTTCTCTGAAAATCCAATTCTGGTCACTTAAACTGATAGGATAGTGGGTTAGATGGACCTTTAAACAAACTTGATATGGCCAGTTTCATATCTTATTGAATAAGTCATAGAGGAGAGATCTGACATGTTTCATTAACAAGCCTGTTCTTTAACCTTATTTTCTGTTTAAGCCATTTTGAAAGTTGGGGATTGGTTTTTGGGGAGTTTTTTTCTTTTTTTAAATGAAAACCTGCATTTTCCTAGTGTACATGTAAAAAGAGGCTGCAACTGTTTGGTGAAGGATCTCCCAAGGTGTCCTTGCACCTCATCCTGCACCACCGGTGAGCCCCACCCAGCCGGTGTGATTTAACCAACGCGGAGAGTCGATGCTGAAGGGCTTCTGTACAGCCCGGTACTCGTGTAACCACTGAGGTAAGTCTACAGAGACCAGAGAGAGACTACAGAGAAAATTGAAAACTCCGTCAGATACTACTGGGGAGGAGGGGTTCATTTTTTTTTACATTGCTTAGAGCTCAACTCACTCTGCTCCTTTTAATTTCAATTCCTTTCCATTCAGTTTTTTTGGGTGCAACACTGTGTGACAAACACACCTAGAGGATCAAAGAACTCGCTATACTGAACCCACCAGTCCCATTCTTGCTTCTAACCAGAGCTGGCCAGTACCAGAAGATTCAGAGAAGGTTTTAAACAACTTGCATTTTATGAAATTGGATAATCTGTTTCACATTTATATCACACTCTATTTATACTTGGTTGTTTTAGACACTGACTAACAAGACTTAACATAATTTTTTGTTCTGCTTATTCTTGTCCTCCAAGTTTATCTCCAAACTATTTCTGAAACTTGTGAAATTCTTTGTCTCAATAGCTTATTTTGACAGTGAATGCATAGTATGTACCCATGAGAAAAATATTTCTTATATTAATTTTGAATTTGCCTCAGATGGTATTTATTTCTTTATCATGTCTCTATTCTTACAAGCTCTTCTGTTTTCAGTGTCTGATTCTTTCCATCAGCAAAGACCATGAAGCTATAAGAATAACCGTAAACCAGGACAGAGTGGATTAGCCCAGTAGCTGTCTCTAGTAATGGACAGCACAGAAGGATATGAGATATTTCTTCAGTGCTTACAAGCCTGTAGAAATCTTCTTCTCACGGCCGCTTCTTTTCTGGTTTTTTTTACAGTTTTAGTTTGGTTTGGTTGCTTGTTTTCATTTTTTCTTCCCTGAGAATCTTCTCCCATGTATTTGGCCCTTTCATTTTTAACTCATACATATTTTATCATGTACAATATTCTGAGTTTCACAAGTTATATGGAGTACTACTTTGTTTTGATTTAGCAGACATGCCACCTGCTAGTTCTATTTAAATCTCTCTAGTTCTTGTATTGGAAAAGACGGTAAATAATGATTCCCTTTTGGCCTGTTCCTTGACTCTCATCATTTTATAGACTTCTGGCGTATCTCCCTCAGTGCCAATTAAAGGCTTGTGCTGACCTGTAAGGAAGAAGCCACATGCCCAGCCAGCTAAACACAATCTCCTGGACCATTCTAACTCCCACCCAGGATGGCACAGGGCCACCTGAAAATGAGAAGAAAACCAGATATATTAATATGTGCCTTCTTTGTGCCAGTTGACTGTGCCAAGGCCCAGGATATATTTACTTCTCCATAGCACCATGCCCTGCTTTCAAAGCTAAATGAAGTATCTTCCACTGGAGGCATAACCCAAAAGCAATTTCTCTGAGAAAAGGACAAGCCCTATAATCAACTTTGATGTCATTGTTTCTGATGATTTTTTTTCTAGAGAAAGAGAAAAGAAAACTCTATTTCTCTGGGCATTTTTTAAATGCCAAAATACCTCCAATAAATGGAGGTGCTTAGGGAAGCTCAACAAATGCCATTGTCACTCTGTAAATATGCAGAGAACCTCCCAAGCAACAGAAAAGAAAAAATAAGTTTGTTTTTTCATACTCTGGACGATATAATCCAATGAAAACTCTGCTGGACAAAGAACAAAATTGTATTCCTGGCTGACAGAATAGTCAGCTTTGGACTACCCTGTGTCTCATTTTCCTGTCTGTAATGTAGCATGCCTTCTTCAAAATACAGTTCTTTTCTTCACACGTTTCTTATACTTTACTTCAGTAATTTTTAAAGTTTGCAGATGTGATGGGTCCCTGGATTGGTGAACCTGACATGCTGACTGACATTTAACTCCAATATTTAACTTTTTCGTCTTCTACTTCACAGTGAAAATCGGCTACTGGGGCCAGCATAGCAACAGGGAAGAAAATACAAAAAGAGTAAAAATCCCTACTTTGGGTAGGGCTGAGAAAATGTTCCTTTTTTCAATTAAAAGAGAAATTCAATATAAATTTTATTTTGCTAAAAAATAAAATTACACGTACGATTTAATGTCAATCATTTTCTTCTGTTTTCCTTATCTTTCAAAAGGCATTTCAGTCTTTTTAAGCCAAAAATATTGGTTTGATACCAAAGAATTGGCAGATTTTCTCAAAAGTGTGTTGAAAGTAACATTCCCATGTTTCCATGATAAAATATATCACTTAATATTAGATACTTAAAAATGTCAAAATGAAATGATGCAGCATCTTCATTTCCCTCCCTCTTTAAGGATTTCTAAGTTGGAATTGTTATGATTACATTCATTTCCACCTACTCTTACTCCAAAACTTTCTTACTGTTAAATCTTCTGTTCCTCAAATGCTTCCTGATTGCACTGGGTAGAATGGGTTGATCCAGCCTAGCCATCAGTCTCTGCGTTGCGCATTGATCCTGGTACTTGGAAGGAGTTGGACTGCAAATTCACCCAACCAGCAGGGCAGTTTTAGTGCCCTACTGCACGGAGACCTCGAAACATCATAAAACCCAAGCAACTCTCTGACCTTAGTAATTTTTCTCAGCTTCAGTTCCCACAGACACCAAAAATCTTCTGTTCTAACACTGTTTTAGTGAATGAGCACTTAAGTTTCTTCAGCTGAGAAATCCAATTTAAAACTCATCAGGGAATACTGTTATCCTGTAAACCACATACAAGGGAGAAAGCAAGCATGAAAAAACTGCTCAGCCAGGGACTAAAGTAAGTGAGTTATTCTGCAAGTAATCCATTCAGTGATCAATTTTAGTGGGAGTTGTGACTAAATCAGGACAGAAGGAGAAGCACACAATGGGTCTAAACCACCACCATCTGCAAAGTAATGTTTCTGAAACAACTACTTCATAAGCTTTTTCCAGCAGCTGGACAAAACCCATGCAAGTCATTTCTCAAGAGATTTGTTCCAGAAATACTGCTTTTAATATGTACCATTCCAGCTGCTAATTTCTGACCTTGCATATTTCGGGATCTCTGGCATATCCTATAACATAAAATAAATATTTTCCCCTCTAAAGTTGCTGTCTGTTTTAGATTTTATGCTTTATTTGAAAAACTGTGCAGTAAGAGATTTTTCCATCCTATTTTAATTTAACAACCTCTGGTTTCATGGTGTATATCTTGTAATACAACTCCATCCACTTTCTGTGGGTTCAGGTAAATTCCTATTTTTGTCTGTCCTTAATAAGGTCATTCAGATCTTTTTCATTCCAAGGAGGCCTTATGCTATTCTTTTAAAGGGTTATTAAATCTTATTATTTCTCCTTTTCTTCTTCCTTAATGAATTTTAAAATTACTGCCATTTCAAGTTCCTTTATTTGTTGCAACAACTTTATCAGAACTCCCTGTTCTTTCCAGTAGTTAAGTGGTTTACTTTTTGTTCAACTCTTCCCCTTACTCTTGATTCCACAGAATCAAAATTCTCAAAGGAAATCTCCTTCAGTTTTCTTTTCGGAGGGTTAAGCACTTTCCTCTTTCCATCTTCTTTTTTTAGTGCAAAGACATACTACACCTCTGTTCTAACTCTAGTTTCTTAAAGAAAATGGTCAGCTTAAATTGCCTTTTTATTTTTTTAATGTTCTCAATATTTTATGTTGTCATCTTGAAACCCTCATGGGTTTGACTGTCCTCCTTATAGCAATATTTATAGCAATATTTCTCAGTGGAGTACTGTCCAGAGAGCAACCTCCCCTGCTCTTGAGTGGACTGGTGCACCTTTGGAATGGTCTGAAGCTGAGCCTGGAGGACTGGGCTGTGGCACCACATGCAGACAGCTGCTCCCTGGCTAATCCTTCACAACCTCTGCAGATAACTAACATAGGCTCTAATCCAAGATTTTATCCATCATCTTTTGCTACAAACTTTCATTCAGTCATATTACCTTGCCTTGATCTTTCCATCTTGGGCTTGCCACCAAAGCAATTTCTACTTTGGCCATGGACAAACCTCTTAATAAATCCGTTTCCTGCCTGCCTCTTCTCTGCCACGTCAAACCAAAGTTACATTTGTTTGACAAAGCTGTCACAACACACCATTACCTGTTTCGTCTTGAAACCTCTGCCTCCATTTTGCTAACTTTCTCTGTCCACAAGCAAGCAATTTTTGCTTTCTTCATTCTGTTCCTCAAGTGCTGTCATACCTTGGGAACACTTATCATATGTCTTCTTTGTCTTCCTTCCCATTCTCCTTAAGAATCTCTTACGATACCAAACTTGACAGTGGTTATGCCTCTAGGACGTGGATGCCAGACTTCTACGTGTCCCACAATACTTTATTCCCTTTCCCCGTGTATGCAGTGTCCTACAGATAGATGGCATCTCTTTAGAATGTTGTCACAGAGTTCCCAGTCCCAAAAAGCCCCTTTAGGGGTTATCTAAATAGGACAAATGTTATCTCAGTGATGTTTATCTTTCCTCTTGTTGAATCTCCCCACTCCATGAGTAATTAATTACTTAATGAAACACAGTTCTTGCTTTTACTTACGTCTTTATGTAAATTGTATTTTATGAAAAAATTTGTATATAAACTCATGTATACTCAGAAATTATGTAAAATATTATGTGAATTGGTCTGCCAAGAAAAGGTAGGCTCGTGGACGTGTATGTAGCATGTATTGGTTCATAACCTGCAGAACACTAGGACAAGCAGATTTAATTCAGCTGGATATTGTATTCTTTTTATGAAAGCTGTGTCAGACAATTACTGGTTTATATGACAGGAATTAAGAGGTGAGTCATTTTCCTAATAAAATCAGTAATCAGGAATATGAGGTAGAAGAATTTACACTGAACTGAAATGTGATTGGAGGAGTCAGCATTGTGCTCTTGCATCCAAGAAGCCCAGCAGCACCGTGGGCTTCATTATCACAGAATTACGGGTTGGTTTAGGTTGGAAGGGACCTTAAAGATCATAAATTTCAAATCCCCCTGCTGTGGGAAGGGATGCCACCCACTAGACCTGGTTGCACAGTACCCTATCCAAACTGTCCTTGAACATTTCCAGGGATGGGTCATCCACAACTTCTCTGGGCAACCTGTACTGGTGACTCTCTACTCAGTCTTTGGGTAAAGAATTTCTTAGTGACATCTAATCTGAATCTCTCCTCTTTCAATTTAAAACCATTCCCCTTTGTCCTATCATTTTGTCTCTGTATGTATAAAAACTCACTCTCACTCTTTTCCATAATCACCCTTTAAGTATTAGAAGGCTTCAATGAGGTCTCATTGGAGTCTTTTCTCCATGCTGAACAACTCCAACTCTCTCAGCCTGTCTACATAGAAAGGGTTCTCCAGCCCTCTGATCATCTTTGTGACCTCTTCTAGACTCATTCAAACAGGTCCATATCCTTCTTATGCTGGGGGCCCCAGAGCTGGATGCAGCACTCTGGGTGGGGTCTTGTGAGGGCAGAGTAGACGGGAAGATTCATCTCCCTCAACCTCCTGGCCGTTAACATTATCATAGCCAACAGGTCAAGGGGAGTGATTATTCTCATCTCTTTAGCATTTCTGAATTTATGTTTGGAGTACTGTGCCAAATTTTTAAGTCCCTGGTATTCTGGAAAAAAAGTATAAATTACAAATTATAAATTTCATTAATTTTCCCAGTGGAGGACAAATCTCATGGGTAGAGCATGAGACACTCAGGGAGCAGCTGAGAGATCTGGACTTGTTCAGCCTGAAGAGGAGAAATTTGGGTAGATACCTAACTGCTGTCTGCAACTACCCCATGGAGGAGTTATAAGATAGCCAGACTCTTCCAAAAGATGCTCAGTGAAAAAAGAATAGGCTGGAATCCAAAGCTGCAGCAAGGGAAATATCAGCTAAGAATAAAGACAATACAAGACAAAGTCACAATGAAATTTGTCAAATATTGGAACAGGTTGTTCAGAGAGGCTGTGGGATCTCCGTTTGGGGAATTCCAGAGCTCAGCTGGGGAAGCTGGAAAGCATTCAGTTAGAAAATCAAAACCAAACCTAATTATAGCTTTGTATTGTTTGATTTATCGAATAAAATAACTAGTTACTTACACCTGGTAGTTTAGCATAAAAAAAAATTAATTTGCTTTTACCTTCTCACTCGCTCTATCTCATAATAAGGGAGCGAATTCGTGTTGATCACAGAGGCATCTCAGTGCTCCAGGACTGGTGATGTTAAACACACCTACTGTTCCCACACTTTGATCAGGAGGCCCAAGGAGCAGCAGGGTGCCTCTCCACAAAGTTGTGAGGGGAAGGAATTTTTCAGACATGGTGGTGGTGAATCATCTCCCAGGGCAGGCTCTGGCTCTCTATCCTTGCCTCACAGCAGCATTGTGGGGAAAATACCTGTATCACATGGGACTCCTCAGAAAATAACAATCGTCTTTTATTATTCACAGTGTAAGGAACTTGTGAATCTTGGCCCATAAAGGGGCCTCTTTTGCGCTGCAGCACTAAAAATGACAGTAAAAAGAAGATTGCTCCGCATCAAAAAGAAAAGAACATTTGTTGAATAAGCTGCTATACCAACATAAATAATGATGTCATGGTCTAGCTCTTTGCCTCTCTTTCTGCTCTTTTTTAGTTACCTTTGTCTAGTTTCCTTCTTAGGTATAGAAAAAGGGGTTTTTTTTCTCTCTCTCTGCGTCTCTTTTAACTGTTGTTGTCTTTTTTTTTTAGTCTTGTTTTGATTTTCTTTATAGTTTCAGGTGTCGCTAAACTCCAGTGTAAATTCTATGTGTTTGATGGAAAGAGAAGACAGGATTCTGCTTGTGCTCTGCAGGGAAGCCACCCTTGAGACAGTTATGTCCTCTTTCATTTATTTTCCACTGTATTTAGTAGCTTTCCCGGACTAAAAGTGATGAATCAGGAAAGATCTCAGTTGCTATGAGCTCATCAAAGATGCCAGTGTTGGAAACATCAGACAGTTCCACCTTTTGGGATTCTATGCAAAGCTGCACATACGTATGGCTCGGATATACATATGTATATGGCATATACCTATGCACGTATGCATAGGCTCGGATACTTTCAGGCAAAGGAGGCAGTTTTGAAAATTAAGAGTGCATTAAATTTGAAGCACACTCTGCTTTTCAAAACAAAAAGAGGACAGTGCAAGGGACAATCTCCCTGCTCTTGCCGTGGCAGTGCCATGTTCTTCCCTTTCCTGAGAATATTTTGCAGTCACGTTCCTGAATGTGAACTAAACTTTTCTGAAAACAACTTTCTAATACTGTGGCGAAATTCTCTCCCTGAGCTGATCTGAGTAGCTGGCTGTCATGTGTGCCAAACAACATACACTCACTAGAAGAGACTTTTCTTTCAGGGACTCAAAGATAAATGATCCTTACGTCCGCTAACCTAGAAACAAAGGACCCTATCCCTTCACTTCCTAGTACCAGAAAAATAATCACTTGACACCAGATAATGAACAAAACCTACAAAATGTCTCTTACTGCAGACAGTCACAGCACTCAGAAAAATTATTCCTTCTAGCTAAAAAGCTGGTAATTCCCATCTGTTTTTTCCATTAAGTATTAGCAAAGAAATGTGAGAGTCCCATACATTTTATTCTCTCATTTCCACACTTTGACCCCACAAAAAATTGAATAATGTCTGTATCAAACACTCAGCGCCCCCCACCCCCTCCATTTTTTTATGATTTGTTGATCTATGGAAATTAATTGCAAAATGTCTTGACTTCTTCCTGCAAGGAAGCACAAATCTAGCTTCCTTCAAATCAGAAAAAATGTAGTGCTTTAAAACAAATGGTGAGGTTCGAACTGTGTAACTTTGACTGATTATTCAGACTGTTTCTTTCCTTACCAATGCTTGTGTAAAGTTAGAATAAATCCTTTGGCTTCCTTCTTTTTCCTTGAGTTTTACTCTGACTTGAAGAAGAGCAGAAGCTCAGTGAGAAGCTGATATCATTCTGGCATGACACCATGTAACTCAGTTGATTGCAGTAGAGCTGCATCTGGTGAGTATGGGCTTGACAACAGACTCAAGTCCAAACTGATGATTAAGGTATCAAAACTAAAAGAGAAGACTTTTACTCTGCTAGGCTGCTATGTTCCCTTCCTTTCGGGTTGGATCTCAGAAATATTAAATAGTTTAGAAAATTTGAATAAAACTTCAATACATTTACTCTATCATTATTAATATTTCATCTGTATTACTAACTAATTGAATAAATTAATTTGCTTGGTTTTTTTTAATTTGAGATAAATATGGTTTTAAATCTTCAAATAAAGAAAAGAAAGGATTCTGTTAAGCCCCCAAATCTTTCAAGTGATAAGTGTGAGTATAATGTTTTATATTACATTTCTGTATTCAGCCATGCCACAGATGGGACTAATTTGAAGTTTTAAAAGTTATGTGGTCCTGGCTGTCTTTATATTTTGTTTTATGTCCTTTTTTGAGTATTTTTGGGGAAAAGGTAGACTACGGGATTAACTTTCAGGAGACTGAGGATTAGGTACCTCTGTGAGAATAAATCCGTGATTTGCAAGCAAGACAAGATGTAATATTTTGTAAATGAAAATATCTAGGGAGAGAATTATATGCATAGAGGGTGCTGACTTGTTAAGTGCTGGGAGAGCCAAACTGCTGTCTTTGAAAGCCCATTTACTGTAGTGCTATACAATATTTACTAGCTTGAGGCAATAAGTTTCTTCCAGTTCAGGAAGAGCCCTACAGCAGGTAAGTGCCTTTGTCTGGGCAGGGTGGAGCACTGGCTGGGAGCTGGCACTAGAACAAGCAGGCCAGCCAAATGCTTTAGCCTTCCAGAAACTAGGGATACAAAGGACTTTTCTCATTTGGGCAGGGCGGTAAGAAAGGCTGATAAATAGCCTGCAGTAATGCAAGAGAAGGTACAGACAACCTTGCCCAGAGGTGAAGTCAAGACAGCCTATCCAGTCAGGAAAACTCCCATGTTGCCTTTTTGGCCACGAATATAAAGTTACCAGGCAGTCTGCATGAGTGTTCTCCCGTGAACACTCTTAAGCTGCAATTAATGCCAGGTGTTCTAATTCAGTTTCAGATCAAAATCTGCCCCTACATTCCCTGTCCAGAAAAGATCAGAATTGACCAGCTTTCCTCTAGCAGTGGAATAAACCGCCTTCTCTCTGCTGAGGCACCTACAAGGGGGACAGATCCTTGCTACTTACTGGCTAAGCTACTTTGCCTATGATCACAAGGCTCAGTCCTTTTTTCTGCTCCTCTCTAGCGTAGAGGCACTGAAGTAGAACATGCTGGTATCCACCCTGGTACAGCTATTTATGACCTGAACTACGTCCTGTAAGTATGTCCTTTGGAAACACCCTAAAGGAACCCTGCTGAAATCTCCAAAGAGGGAATACACCCAGCCAGATAAATTTTTTTAAGATTGGTAGGGTGTGGGTGCAGGGAGCCATGAGACACCTACCAGAGAATTTTTGCTCTACCCAGTCTATTTTTAATTCGCCAAAAATATCTCCAGGTGGCCAGCCTTAAATTTAGGAAGGCAACACACAAGCCCGTTTTAAACTGCCTATGGATACAGCGGACAGTTAACAACCCTTCTCACCAGTCATGCACCAGAGGTCACCTAGATTCATTGTGAGGAGTGGGATGGAGAGGGGCATGCAAAAGTGATCCAGGAGATTTTTTGTGCTTCTTGTGACCCCAACAGCTTACTGCAAGCAACAGGGCACAGGCTTACAACCTTTGGTTCTCAGCATTAGCAGCAATCTAAGGAACACAGGGAAAAAGCATATGAGTTCAAACAAAGTTATACTGTAGTCAGTGGCAAAACTCTCAAAGAGAACAGCTGAGTGGAAATGGAGAATGGACAAAAGGCACATGGAGAAAACAGACAAAGTAAGGGAATAATATGTGTTGGTTAGAAAAGAGAAAGACTCTTGAGAGACAAAAAGCAAAAATGTAAGGTGGGGTTTTTTTATATACATTATATAGAAGCATGGAATCAAAAAAAGAAACTTTCATTAATGTCCTTTTGGTTAGTTGATCCAGACAGCATGCAAAAGAATGAAGCAGGGCAAATAGAGGAATAATCTAATTACATTTCTAACAAGGGAGTAAACAAGGGAGCATTCTTCTATACGGACGAAAAAGTACGGGTGTTCAATTTCAGTGGAGCAAGCTTTGTTAGAACTGACACTGTTGAGTAAAAGTGAAAGAGAATCATGAAAGGAAGGAGCAAATGAGTGAAATTGGAAGGTGTTCAAAGTAAAATTCATGTTTACCTCAGGGAATGTTGTGTATGTGCATGCTACCTACCCAGTAAATATACTGTAAAGAAAAAGGTGTGCCAATGTGAATGAAAAATGCTCTGTACAAAGTAATCAAGGTTACAAAGGGAAAAAATGTGAGAGATAAAATTGGGATTATGGAAGGGAGAGATGAGAAAGTGTAAGGGAGAGAAAAGAGTAAAACGTGAGGAGACAATAGAAGCGATAGAAATGTGTTAGGGCAGGAAGGTCATCCAAGGAGATTACAGAGGAGGATATTGTAAATGTAAGATATTATTAACTAAAAAATAGATATGGCAGTGACAAGAAGTTAATTCCCTGCCTCAGTTTTCACAAAGTAAAAATAAAGGACAAATGTTAAAAGCAGACATGAAATTTCCCCAGGGAGGAAAAAAAAGTATTAGAAATAATACAGGAAATCTCAGTCATGCCAGAACAGGTAATCAAAAATAATGGTCAAAACCATATACACCAAGAATATATATAGAAAAAAACCCCCTCAAACTACCTCTACTCAAGCACACTTTACAACTTTCTTTATAAGAGAAAAAAAAAAGGAAAAACAGGTTAGAGAAGAATAAAAATTTCAACTCACAGCTCTCTTTTAAAACATACTGATGACAAGCTAAAAGCTGTATTTAAAATACCCAGCCCACCAATTCTTCCATTTTCTGATAAAATAAATGTCTTTGGAAAAGAACAAAATAAAACCATCGCTCAAAGCCTATACATTTCACTCTTTTATAATCCACATACCCATTAAGGACATAATCTGCTGCCCCTTAAGCCAATGGAAGCATGTAGTGCTGATTTTACTTGGCACTGAGTCATGCCCTGGCTAACAGAACAATTTGCATGCCTATACTGGAGAAATGGTATGGGTCTTCACAGCCCTGTATGCTGACAGTGTCTCCACCACCAGTTCATGCATGTTTGTCATTTCTTGTCTGAGACTTTCCAGGTGGAAAATGGGACATGAAATTGGTGCTGAAGGGTTTGAGATCAGTTGGTGACAACTTCTGGATTTTAGGCATATGAAGACTGCCCAGAAAGCTTCTTCTTGGGACATACAGAGGAAGAAATTGCTCCTGTACCTCTGTATTGCTCTGGTTTGACTGTAACCCTGTATAAAACTACAGGACAGAGGAGCAGCTGCCTCTAGGCTCCTGCGCTTTTCCAGTTACTCATGTTTGCTTGTGGGTACCAAAGTGCAGGTCAACAGGAGAGAAAAGTGCTACTTCTGTCCTCAAGCTGCTCTCTAAATTCCTGCTCTACTGCCAAACAAGTGTGATGCTGCCAGTTCCTCAGGGAAAACTGTAACCACTGCGTTTTCAAGCAGTGCTGGGTGAAGATATCTAAGACTCATCAACATAGTAGTCTTAGAAGAACCAGCCTTAAGGAGTTACCCATTTGACACTTTATCTGAGATCCCTGGTTCTAAAGCTACAGGAGAGTTTTTTTACCCCTTTTCGAAATGTTCACCAGCAGCAGGGCCTCTTCTAACAAAACTACAGCTGGCTTCTGCTCCGAGTTGTTCTGGAATTAATTCAGACATTTTCTTGACTTCTACATGCATGTAGAGTTGCCAACTTGCCACAGCACAAAAGGTACTTTCCTCAGCCCAGCACACTGACACAGGCATCTAAAGGTTACTTTTTCTTTTTTTTTGTAATAGTTAAAAGCTTTTAAAGCCCATTTTCATAGGATCAGAGAATGATTTGGATTGGAAGGGACCTTAAAGGTCATCTTGTTCCAACACCCTCGCCACGGACAGGGATGCCACTCACTAGACCAGGTTGCTCAAAACCCCGTCCAGGTTAGCCTTGAATACCTCCAGGGATGGGGCAGCCACAGCTTCTCTGAACAACCTGTTCCAGTGCCTCACCACCCTCACAACAAAGATTTTTTTGCTAATGTCTAATCTAAACCAACCCTCTTTCAGTTTAAAGCTATTCCCCCTTGTCCTTTTACACAGTCCTTTCCACATGCCCATGTGAAAAGTCCCTCTCCAGCTCTCTTGTAGCCCCCTTTAGGAAATGGTAGGCTGCTATATGCTGGGTCCAGAGCCTTCTCTCCTACAAGCTGAACAACCCCAACTCTCTCAGCCTGTCTTTGCAGGAGAGATGCTTCAGACTTCTGATCACCTTGGTGACCCTCCTCTGGAATCATTCCAACAGGCCCATGTTTTCCTTTTTAGGGACCCCAGAGATGGACTCTTTTGAGAGTCTTTAAATGCTACTAAATAACTTAGTCACACAGTACTCTTCTCTCTCTTAGTTCCCTCAATAAGATGCCAGGCATAACATGGCAGAAGCATAGGATACGGTTTTTGCTTGGTTTTATCTTAAGTATAAATGTTGTCTCATATCTTGCCGGAAAGGAGAACATATATGTGGAAATGAAAATATACATGGAAATGGGAGGTGGAAAGCAGCAGGAGGATACTAACTTCAAATTTCTACTGAATCCAGAGAAATAGTTGTCTTCTGTCTTATGAGGATCAAAAAGTGTTCTCTGATCCATCTAAGAATTTAACCAATGTGGTTTCTGTGGATATTTTTAGAGGTGTGAATCCCAGCTGGTGGATTCACATTGGCTGTACTAAAATTAGACTGATTTACACCAGATGAGAAAGATTAAGCAGCAAATCAGGAAACAAGAAGCAGACTCCAGACTGCCTTGAATCACACTCCCACATGTATCTTGAAGGCCTTTAACCTTCCCAAGTGGTCAGTTATATTGATTAGACCTTCTGGTGTATTTATTTAATGAAGTATCCTAATTTGAGACTATACTTAAGGCTTTACTGAGTCAGAAGAGAAATTCCAACTTCAGAATAGGAAGGAGGTGTACAAATGAACCAGCCCTCAGTTCAAAAACAACAGTCAGAAGAAAGTGTCATTCCATAAATAAGTGACCTTTTCAGCTAGGTTTGCAAACAGACAAACATCCAAGCTTTTGTAGCAGAGGCTTCACTGCAAGAACCTTTTGAAACAAACTGAAGATACAACTACAAGTGCTCAACACATTAAAACACTAGTAGAAGGCAGAAAAATAGTATTTGAGCTGCATTCAAAAGACAAGTGAAGAAGATACAAGAAATTGATAGAACAAAGGGCCACAGTGTAGGAAAATATTGTTGAACATGCTATGCTGCTTGGGGGGAATCCAGATCAGCACCTGAGCAGCTGCATATTCTGGGCAATCTGTTGATGATTAATGGAAGGAAGAGGGGAGGCCGGTTACAATCATCTCTGCCCGGTGCTATGAATGCAAAGCATAAATCAGGTTTTCATCATCTTTTTTAAAGAGCCTCTGTGGAAAACACAGACTAACTGTCAGGTGGCAGGCAACTAGGGTGTTGTGGAAGCTCACCTTCAGTAAGCAGGCACAGCGTTCTAATAGCTCTTCATGCAGAATTAATTATAAACAAAGGGATATAATCATGTGGCAGTGAACAAGAAACTGAGGAAAATACTGCTGAAATATTAGAGGAAGTAAATGAGGTCATTCATCAGCTCAGGACGCCAGCATTTGCACAGGCATAAGACAAGCTATTTAGGCATCTCCAGTGTAAGGGTCCATTCCTGACATTCAGGGTTTCTCTTGTTTTTACAGAAGAAGACATTCCTAGGATGTGTTTCTCTGACCTGTTCTAGTTGTCTGCATCAGGATGAGTTCGACTGTACCTTTGAATGCCCATTTCTCTCCTTTGACCATGAAGTGGATTGGCAGTAAAACAACCAGAGCTATAGACGACTGTGCAAATGTCTCATTTAGTCAGATCACACACACACACACACACACACACACATACACACACACCGCGACCACCAGTAGGAAATGCTCACACTGGGCATTAAATTTTGATGTTAAGGTTTGGAATTGAAGTCAAAGATATTTGGGATGGAAGACGCTGGCTGAGTTTCTTTGCTTCTCATGAAGGCTCTGTGGTTCCCTTTACACGAAGCTGTGGAGTGTGATCCAGAGATCCTCAAGCTATCAGCAGCAGCCCGGGCGTGTGAATATGTTCCCACAGCAGAGCTTCTTGCTTAACACCTCCTCTTCAGAAGCAGTATAATCATGCTGCCAGAGCCAAGGAACAATGTGAGCAGGAAAATACTGTTTGGATAGCTCAGCAGCATGCTTTCTAGAGTTCTGGATTCCAGGACAGGAAGAGCCAGTCTGAATTTCTCTGTACACAGTAAGGAAAATACAGTCTCATCCTTCAACTATTATTGCAGGGACTTGAATATTATCTCCATTTCCTTATTTTCTTCACTAGAGTCTCGGTCAACAAGGACTTTAGGAAATGTATTATAAAAAGTATATCTAAAGATTATATAGTATAGTCTATATAATTATAGATAATTATATATAATTATATAATCTATGTATTAGGGGTTGAATTTAGAAGATATTTAAGGCCTCTTTAAACCCAAACCTTTTTACAATTCTAAGGGTTTTTTTTCCTACAGCTAAATGAGATACTTTAGCTGTACTTTTTAGTGACTGAGAACTGGAACAGGAAAAAAAGGAAATAGGTAAAAATTGTTAAGTTTATCAAACAGTTCAGCTAAAGTGAATCAAACCAAGCACAAATTCTTAACCAAAGAAGAAGGTCTGCTTTAATTTAAGGTTTTAGAGAAGAAGTTTTCTGTTCCTAAATTTACATTGTATTTTTGAGATATTAAATTAAAAAACAACCAAACCAGCTAAATATTTTTAAAAGTAAATATGTAATCTGAAGTAACATATTTTTAAACTTTTAAAATTTAATATTAACACAATTGCATTTTTAATATTACTAATCCCTTAAAAAAAAGAAAAATTAATGTGAATATCTTCATATATTGAAGTTTCAGAGAAGAGGCATCATAATGCAATTCTTTCTGTAGCTTAGACTAACACAATCCTTAAGCAAAATTTTCACATGGTAGTGTTCTGATCCAATATTCCATCTGGAGAGGTTCATCACCTGATTGACTGGCATTTTTGTAACATTCTGGCAACCATCATGTGGTCTGCATATCTATTTGTAAATATGTGTAATATATTTTTAGTACATACATACATTTCATAATGTTTGAGAAGCCCAAAATGATCATAATGGAACTAGGCTACTGAAAACAAAACACAATGCTTGTGTTTAGAAGCTGCCTAACCTAGGAAAGAAAAAAATCCTGCATTTCTCCTCACTATGTTTTGGTTTTCTGACAGCAAAGGTGAATGACTGTATGTATCTAAAAATCTGCTTGGTTAGGCCATACAAATACGACAGGCAAGAATATGTCTGAGAATCACTTATTGCTTTGGGTTTTAGTGACTGATCTTCTCAGATGTTGTATAATTGTGCATTTTATCAGTGTCAGAAACAGGTCCTGATGGGATTTAGATGCTGCAAGTACAAGGTGGACACAGGAAAGGTCTGTGCATACTAAGAGATGTCAGTTGCGGTCATGAGTCTCCTTCAAGTGCAATTAACCCTTAAGAGGTGAAAAAAGAACATTTTTCTCATGCAAATTTTTGTTAATGTACAGAGCAGAACAATTGGAAGGCAGACCTAGCAGAACTACGCAGCTGGCTATGCAGCCATAAGATTAAGTTTAAATGAGAAAAAGGGCACAGTTTTTCTTCTGATTTCCAAGCTTGTAGGGTTCACTTGGTTCACATTGTCAAGCTTTTCTGTACACCTGTGACCAAAGAAATTTAATTTTCTTAAATAAAAAAGAAAGCTGAGAATCATACTTAACCACATCATTTTGCAAGCTAGATATGGAACACATAATCCTGTCCTTCTAAGTATTTTCATAGGCTTTCAGGGAATGGTCCTGATTCTTAACGCAATCTCCTGTAGCTTTTGCCTGCAGTATTGACTGCAATTGAGTGAGATCACCTTATATTGATCCCAAATCTCACCTTCAAAGCAAACTTTTTTGTTTAATCTGTCTCACTAATTTTCTGACTGACCATTTCTAGTCTGATGTCATGTTCTTTAACTGTTCACATTCTTTCTCTTCAGGATGAATTACTCATCCTTTGGACACACTCCTAATTGCATAGACACTTTTAAAAGACTGGAGACAGTTCATAGCATTAAAAGCAACCATCTCTGGGAAACATGCCTGACCCTGCCTCCTGCTCTCCTGCAGAAAATGCTTTCAGCTTTCAGAGTCTTTTCCCTGAATATGGTCTTCATTCTTCATCAAATTACCCATTCATTGCTCCCCACAAGCATGTGGTCCCACGTTATTCTGGAACACATAGAGGGTTATTGAATTACATGGTTATTTGTGACCTGTAAAATTGATACCAAGTTTATTATAGTGCAGCTGACTTGGTTTCAGATTTCAGACGTTATTAATCATAGTGGAAAAGAGTGTAACAGCAGGAGCAGGTCTGATGGAGGAGACTTCAGACTGAGATTTGTCCTATATGTAGGCTGAAAAACAGTTAAAACTATACATATTTTAAACAGAAATTCTAACTTGTGAGATCTCTAGTTCGTTACATTTGCTTTTCAGACATCTAAACACATAAGGAGACTTATGCCCTTGAAAGTTTACTATTGCTTTTATCCGGGAAAAAAATAAAAATAAATAAAAAACGAAGCTCAAGATAGACAGACAAGCAAAAATCCAGTTCAGGACTTCTTCATTCACACTAATTGTTGAAACAGTTTTGCAAAATGAAAATTTATGAAATACTGAAGGATAGATTCTGATTAAAGTTACCATGGGGTAAACTGGAATTGTTCCCATGATGTGAGCAAACCTATGTAAATGAAAACAGAATCAGTGGTTTGTGATATCAATTGCCTAAAAAAGGTTTACATCCATTCCATTGGAAGTCATTAGTACAAATCTAACACTTGAGCAGGAAAAAGCCCAGCCACACATAGAGTGGGAGCCATGGTTAGTTTGTTTTCCAATGCATTTACAGAAGTTTTTAGAAAAAAACAGCCCAAAACTAAAAATTATTCTACAACAAGAAGTGCTTTTTCTTTTAAGTAAATACACATTCTTGTGACGTCTGGGAAATTCATCAGGTATGGAGTGTATAAGGAGCTGTGGCTCACACTAGAGCCCTATTAGTGCTGTGGTGTGAGGCAACAGCTGTGCTATTGGGGCTATATGACCATTTTTGTTGTTGGCAGCTGACTCTAGGTGACCTGTTTGAGCAGGGGAGTTGGTTAACATAGGTATCTTTGGTGCTGAGGTGCATCACTGAAACTCCTTGCTCCATAATGACATTGAGGCCAGAAGTCAGGGAAAGACTCACCAAAAACTCACTGGGTAACCCCAGCTACTAGTTATTACAATATTGAAGACTAAGATTTTGAAGAGAAACAACATGTTATGCTTAGCAGAAAGCCAGAAAAGCTTTCCCAGTTGGCAGATACCTTTAAAGCTGCATTCTTGACCCGTGGGTTGCGATACACAATGCTCACCATGCCGTTCCAGGATCTTTGCACAGACAAAATACAAGATGCTTATTACCATGCTACTATGCCTTCATTCAGTCAGAGTCACCATAACGGGCTTCTGCAGACTCTGGACAGGGGCTGGTGACCTACCACAAAAATAGTTCGATGCGTTAAATTTATGCTTAATTTCAAATTTGGGATTAGTTTTATCAAAGGCAGAAGGCAGAGTTTTACAGAGTATGTGAACACTTTATTGAAGAGACCTGAGCTCTGCAGTCTACCTGCAAACAATAACATTTAGCAAAATTTATGGGGTGAATCACTAAAAATTATTTACCCAAGTCTCTTCAAGAGCTCAAAAACAATGTGTTGACACTATAAACACAGGAGTGAAGGAGAACATAACACAACAATTTATACTGTGTTTCTTTACTCTGTCAGATGCTCCAGTCTGCAGAAGCTTTTAGAAACTGTCAATTTATTTTAGGGGTATGCAGGGATATTCAGCCCTGATAGCAAATAATTTTGCATAAAGCTTAAAATTCTAGTACATACAGTAAGGCTAAATCCCCAGAGTACCTCTCAGCTTCGAACAGTGCTGCTTAGGAAAAGAAGTGATTGCGCATGCAAGAGAAAATCAGAAATAAAACCCATCTATGCTGAAAAATGGAATGCCAAATGGGAAGATAAATAATATGCAGCTTCAAAGTAAGTCTTGCCACACAAATCCTATCATCACTGTGAGAAAAAGGGATTATGTAAATATATTTGATGATTAGAAAAATTACATATTCAAAATTATTTAATTTCATTATCCACTGAAAGCTACACAAATAAATACCTACCATACCTGCATTTTTCCCATCTGCCTTCTTGTAATTTTGGACAATTATTATTTACAAGCTAGAAAATGTATGACCCATGTGACAAGCCAGAATTTGTTTAACAAATGTTTATCATGTATGTGCCATGAATTATTTTGGAGCAAAAAAAGACTGATTAGTGATGGTTAGTGTGTGAATGACAATCAAGGAATCTTGGCACTGTCTTCACCTTCTTGCTTGCAGAAAGACCATAATTTTTATGTCTCATCTTTGAAGTATGAAAGATGTGCTGACTGCCCAGCCACAGGTCCCCTCAGTCAAAACATACTGCATCAGATGTGGAAATAGGGCATCAGGAAGGGATAGGACCAGAAAGAGAAGATAAGGAAAACTGTGAGGTACAGTAATAATGATGGTTGACTCATGCACAGCCAGATAGCCAAAGGCCAGAAGGTAAACGGGACACCTTTGGACCATCCCCTTATGACAAGAAAAGGAAGAGCAAGTCTAAATACTGAAAGACACTCAATCAGTCTCTGGTGAAGCTATAGGGAGAGAAATAAAAAAGGCCTGAACATCTAGTGAGTCAGTGTGGATAAGGTTCTTTTCTGTCAAGAAGGGAGTTATAAATTGGAGAAAAGAAGACAGCATTAACAGTCCAGGTCAGATAGCCCTGTCCAGATGTGCAGGGTTTGAGTGGTGACCCAGGGATGAGAACAAATCCTCCAGTACTTGTATGAAAATTATATGTGATCCTCAGATGAAGAAGAGTCCTCCTCGAGAATACAGAAGAAAAAGAAAAACCCCACTTGGAATCTGTGATGTGAGAGACTGTCTTAATTCACAACAGTATTTTTTAAGAAGCAAAATAACTACTTTAAGATCTGCTAGAGTGAGTCAGAGCAGCTACAAAAGCAAGGCAAGGAATGGTGCAAGACAGAGCTTGCAACAAAGAGGACAGCCTAAACCAGCAGGGAACTAACTCTATGAGGTCAAGGGAGACGAGGCTGCTGGGTCCTCACCGAATGATAAGTTGTGGCCTTGCTTCCTGGAAAGTTTTAACAACCTCCAAGTGCAGCAGAAAAGTATGTTGGAAAGAAATTATCAGCCTGAGATTAAGTAACATCTTGGGCTGGGGATTTGCAAGTGATGCCCTAAAATTTGAATCTGATCCTTGATGCTGCCCAGTAAGTCACAATGAAGGTTAAATGTGGGTGTCTGACCCACGTACCCATGTCCAACTATGTCGGAGTACCAGTCTTTACTGAAAATATCTTTACAAGTACTCCACAAGGCAGGAAAGCATCATCTTGCAGCAGCAGGAGCATGGAGAGACAGGCAAACTCAGGGAGAGGTCATTGTAGTGCAGAGATATCAAACAATACTGCCTTGTCTTCAGAAAACACTCTGATCACTGAAAGACCCTTCATCTCCAGCCAAAAATCACATGAAAATAAATCACAGGGATAGACTAACAGTGTGGATATAGAATTTTTAGGAAGTGTGATTGAGTTTTGATTCAGTCAGTTGATATCTGTGGTATTTGAGACTGCACCTAATCCAGTGGCTCTTCACGTCATTGCCAAAGAGACAGTCACCCTCTCCTCTCCTTTCTCCTCACTCCACTCCATCAACTGGGCATTATGTCTCCTTTCACATGTGAGATCAAATAATCTCTTTCAGGATTTAGATAAACAAGGAGATTTCATAGAAATCTTTTTGGTTCATTTGTGTGTTAGTAGGTTAATTTTCCAAAGATAAGCTGGACCAACTTCTGTTGCAGCTCTAGCACATGGGAACAGTAGAGGTGCACAGCTGTGGACCAAAAGCAGGAGCAAACACCACTTTGGAATGCACTGGTAAGTCACGTCAGTTTGAAACATTCATCAAGTTACAGACCATGTCTCCCCTAGCTATAATGTCTTCTCAGTAGGACAGAATTAGTATTTTTTTTTTTTCTGCATAAGAAGATGGGAAAACCACAACTCAGTAATGATTACGGATCACTAAGCAGTGAGGACAAAAGCAGGTAGATAGATAACAGATAGCTGCCTTCCTCAAGGCCTTTAAGTTTAGCAGAGCTCTCATTCAACGTTTTGATGGATTATCAACAGAACTTTTTTTTTTTTTTTTTTTTTCCAGAAGGAAGTCAGGAAAATAAGATTTGTCATTTGTGAGAAATTGCCATTTAGGGGAAGTTAAAATAATTAAAAAAAAAAAAAAAAGGCAAGGAGTAATCCTGAATCAAAATGAAAATTCCAATACAGCACAAGAGGTCTTAAAGAAATGAATTAAGAAAACTCTGAATTATTGTTTCTCACTTGAGTTTAGTGTTGACAAATGTAATGTCTATCAGCCAGACACGCTGAACTCTCTTTCATCACCTGAAAGAACGCCGTCTAGAGGCTCTGTCAAGGTCGGAACCTTGTCCAAGAGGAAAAGCTCATTCTTCATTGCATTGACTACCTCACGTTTAGAAGTCTAAATATTCAAGTCCAAATATTCAAGTTCAAGCACTCATTTTTGTAATCAGTCACCAAATACTTGCCATGCATATTCTCAAATATAAAAAACCGCAACCTGGTACAACAGTAATATTGATGACTATGTAAAAGTTAGAACAAAATGAAACAAGAGAAGAGAAATCAAGTTTCCTCCACCTCCAGTGCCATTGGGGGATAACGCTGTAGTCAGGGTAATCTGATTCTCTGACTCTTGCAAGAGTTTGTCTTTCTCATCAGACCTAACACAGCAGTCATTCTCACAGGGTTCAGGCCACTTTGCCTACAAGTATCCATCCAAAAAGCTGCTGCAATGATTATTCCATAATTTATTGTTTTCCCAGAGCACCAGCACATGAATCCCTTAGCTGAGGCATCATTCTGTCATTCATCTATCTTTACTCCCAGTGCCCCAAATAGTCTTTGTCGCTCTCCTGAATTTTAGCACTCATTCAGAATTGAAATTTTGGGACAGAACTGTGGCATCAGACTTCAAAGGAACCACAGTGTCCTTTGTTCTCTGAAACTGTTGTTGCTTAGGAGAAGCTCACCTTAAACATCTACAAACCCATTTCCTTCTTCGTCTGAAAATCTCTCTGTAATACCTTACTTTGCTGTGGTGTCCACAAAATGTCAGTGGTATGCCACAGTATTTATTTCAGAATAATTTACTGTGTCCTGATCATGATGGCAAGTATAATTTCTGTACTTGGTGCTGTTTGCCAGTTATGGGCACCTGCCCTTGTCTTGTACATAGACTTTAAGATCTGAGGATAAAGACTGTGTTCTTTGTCTTCAGCTGCATCTTACCCTGGCCAATGGAGTGAAAACACATAATAAACACAAAATTTGAGTTCCATTTCCTTAAAATAAAAATTTATAGGTCCTGATTCATCAGTCATGTGTCTTATGCTCATAAAATATTGCACCATTACGTTGTGTGGAAAGCTGGCATTTTGAATGGACCACCATCTGGAATTTCATTTTTATACATGGTCTATACTGATGCCTGAAGTTAATATTGTGCCTACATTCCCATTCCTAAAGCACATTACCACAAGCTTATAAATTTAACCTTTTAAAATAAAATAGTGTGTTCTCAGACAGCTGTCAAATGGCTTTCAAAAACCTGAATGTAAACAGTTGTTAGGTTTTAGGGTGAAAAATCTATGTCTTATTATAATAGGATTTTTGCAAATCTTATAAAATACTTCTGATGGCTTGGGAAGAGAAGATGGAATTGAAAATCGGACAGTGAAGCATAACTTCCTGCCATGGCTTCATGTAACCCCAAGTAAAACTGTTTTAATTTGGTTGTTTTCTAGAGTTTTAGTCTTTTTCCTATGCAGTGCTCTTCTTATTTAACCTGTAAAGGACCTAACCAAGCTCCACTCCCATAGAACATGTGTGGAAATTGATTAAAAATTTCCAGCAAATTTTCAGTGCCTGTGCAGTACTGGTATTTTGAATAGAACAAGAAATTAAAGGAAGACCTTTTAAAGATATGTACTTGTGTGGAAAATGAATCTGGAGTACCTACATACATCATGTGTGCTTAAACAGCTATTTATGTACAAACCCACAAAACCTTAAGAGCATGCATGTAAAACAAACAGATGTTTGTTTATAAATAAACAGATGTTTATTTATAAAACTGCCAAAATATGTATTGATGCAATCAGAATTAAAGTAGAAGAGAATATTTCCTTCAAAGAATAAAAGTTTCTCCTTCAAATTTCTCCATTCTCTTAAAGTAAGAGTCATACTTTATTTATCATTAAACAACTTCTAAAGCTTGCTTAACTATTTTGCATCATGACATATTTCATAGTTTTTCATTCTTGTAATATTTAATCATGTAATTTATATAGTTCATAAAATTTTAAGGTCAGGAAGAATCAATAGTGTGATTTAATATGAACACTGAATAACCTGGATATGAAACTTCATCCAGCTGTTTCATGTAGAATGCTACATTCACACAGGTGCCTGTTATGGCACAAAAATTTTTTAAAATTGCATCAGGTACAGTCACCCAAAAGTCAATTCATAAAGCTTGAAAAGTCCTACCATACTGACAGCTAACTGAAAGGAATGGAAAACCACAAAGTAACAGAAGCCAAGCAATATGCTTCAGTTGGCAAGAACAAAACAGTTGAAAATATTGTAAGACTTGACTGAGAGAGAGAGGAGACTATCAGTTCTACAGCCTAGATTCCCACTGAGATTTAAAGGCAATTCACAGAATTGAGACAATTAAGTGATCACAGGCATGGCATGTACCTAAGGTAAAGTCCTCTCTTTGTATAGGTACTTTAATATAAATTGGTATAAGTCCTGCATTTCCATATAGCCTCCTAATGCCTGTACGCCTCTGACCAACAGGCTATGAAACAATTCCCAGTCTAGCTTTCACTTTAACCCACAAGCAAATGTACATCCTGCACAATGATATTGCATAACACACAGAGAGACAACACATGCGCCCTTGAAAGAGCACCAGTGAGTGTACATCTGAAACAAAGGCATTCCCAGCAAATTCAGTAAATTAAATTAGCCCTAGTGCAGGTTAGTTTAGCTGTATTTTGACTAGGCCATGAAGGCAAACACTCTTTTTTCTTCTAAGAATGAACTTTAATACTCAGAAGAGGTGCAACTTTATTTATATGTTTTAAATATTGCATTACATGGGTTTGCCCTCACTGCATTAACAGCCTGAAGTATTAAGACCTTCTAGAATTTTAGGGCATGTTACAGTAATAGAAGTGACCGACCCTGAGATTTAATAACTCTCAGTCTAGATGTCAGAAGGAAAAGGGTAACTCCATGCTGTAGGCACTTTTCTTACTCTTTATCCTTTAAAAAGCCCCGAGTTTATTTGATGGCTAACATGACAATCATTGTTTGATTGTTCTGCAAGAAAAATACCATAAATAAAGTTTTACATTCAGTAGAACATAAGAATCACCTTATAAACATCATTTGAATCCTAAGGAAGTTTCCTGTTTCTTGACATTACAGACAAAAAAATGACTGCATTGGGAATACCCTTGAGAACGCATAAAAAACTGGCAACTTCTGAAATGAAGTGTGAAATATTTTAACAAAACAGATGTGTCTTTTTCCGATGCGCTGAATGATGCTGGAATATCATCATGCTGTAGGCTGATAATTAGCTTAGCATAGAATTATAATATTTTAATAGATACATAAACAGGTGAGTTGAAGAGCAAAACACACACGCTGAGCAAAAATCTGCCTCCACTCTGCTAGTTTGTCTTCACTTCCTTTGAAAAAAAGACATACATATGATCTCTTTGATTCAGTGATTCCCAAGCCATGTCTTTTCCATGTGCCCGTTTCATCCTCCCGCATGTTCACTTTGAAGCAGCTGTGCATGGAATGACTCACACATTAAGAAGCCCAGCTTCCAAATCATCCCTCTTCAAATAATGACTTTGGTCTTACAGTTTTCTCACCTTCTCAGATTTCCATTCATACTTCACAAACTCCTCTTGGTTCTATTTCTTCATATAAATCAGATATCCAACTATTTTCCAGTATATACAGTTCCAAAGAAAGACAATCCAGTGGAAAGTGCTCTGCCCTACTCACAGGAGCTCTTTTTCACTCTGTCTTCCCATTTGACTCATGTTGTAGTAACTGCAGAATTTGCAGCCACCCAGAAATATTGTTCAGCGAGCCTTCAATGCCTTTTTTATTTGTCTAGATTTGATTTAAAGACTGCAAACAGAGAGAAACATTAGATTATGGGCAGTTTCAAGGTACTGAGTTAATGCTATCTTAGTAAATTAATGCCCCTTAAACTGAGGAGGTTTAAGTATTCTCTACGAATTAGAGAATGAGTACTCTCTAAATGTTTGGCTTCATTTAAAACACTTTAGTCTTGTTTTCTGGGTCTATACGAGTAGTAATTCAGATTAAACTCTTCAACTTTGTATTGCATCAAACTAGGGGGCAGGTGTAGATGAATATTAGTGTCAGTTTTTCTCTCCACATTTTCCACCTTTAATCATGCCCACTATATTTCCACTTTAATCATGCCGCACCTAACCTCTGCTAATCTATACTTTTCTGAACCTCCCTAGAAAATGTCACATCAGATCTGGTCTGTTTACTTTAAAATTTGAACAGCAAAAATATTTTTTGTACATAAAGACCAAAGTCGTATTAAAAAAATCCACACCCTTAATAGCAATAAGTTTTAGGGACAGCCTGAAGAAAAATTTTTTTCTTTTTCCCTTAGACTTAATAGAGAGAGTTTGGAATCTCTTCTCCAGGCACTAAACAAGCCTGTCTTCTTTGAAAACCCTACAACCAGAGTCAACTTCCAAGTCAGCAGTTATTTTAATTATCTTCAAGTGTAGAATTGAATTAAAGCAACTGCTGTGCTGGGAGTCCCTGATGTGTGCTTCATCTGATTTTGAAGTGTTTGGCATCTCTAGACAACTTAAGGAGACTAAAATCTTTGCAAAATACATAAATAAATAGATAAATAGATAAAATGCTCTAAAAATAAATCTATTTAAGAACGAAATTAGACCCTGTTACAGCTCTCAAGAATAAAAATGCATTAATGAGACTGAATACCTTACACAAGAGATGATGTACAGCCGCTTGTGTTCTACAGCCACTTCTGCCATGGGCAGGACACTTTCCGCTATTCCAGGTTCCTCTAAGCCCCATCCAACCTGGCCTTGAACACTTCCAGGAATGGGGCATACACAAGTTCCCTGGGCAACCTGTTCCTGTATCTCACCAGCCTCACAGTGAAGAATTTCTTCCTAGTACGGGTCTAAATCTACCCTCTCTCAGTTAGCAGGCAGGGTGTTTGAAGGCTGGATCCATACGTGATCCCAGCGTTGCAGAGTTGCAGACAGGCTGCATGCACAAGACAGTCAGTGCAGAACACCAGTGTCATGGACATCTCTCTCTGTAAGGTGGGCGTTGAGGCATTTTGCATCTTGAAAAATCTCAGTAGGACAAGGCTCTCCAACATCCCCGAGCTCCGGCTTCCTACTGACACCAGCCCACTTGATAACACTCCTTGACTTCTCCATTACCCGAAAGAAAGAAAGGGCAGCATCTTTTGCAGATGTGGTTAGCACTAACATACAGCATAACCACGGCCTTTTCCTTCATCCTTCTTGCTTCTGTCATCATTTCTCCCATAGCCTCTTGCACAGTGTGCCTCAGCCTGACTGGGTTAACCGAAGTGTATTGAAAGTGTTTAAAATTTTAAAGAGGCTCCTGAAATTTCAATCAATGTTTATTCAGAATTTTTTCAAATGCGAATCACTTATGTAAAGCCCTGCAGCCCCAAGACTCAATTCGGATTACTTACAATTACCTGAAATCATTTGAGCAGAGTAAATCTTCCTCTTTTCAAGCTCTTTAAGATCAAAGAGTCAGCCTTCACCCTTTACGGCTTGTCACTTTAAAACCCTGAAGTAATAATCAAAGGGCACCTTTTCTCAAGAGCTTCTATTATATCCAGACTACATAACTGCGCCACAATGGAAATAGGGGTGGAAAGATTTTTGCTTTTTTTGTTATATTTCATCAGGTGCCTTTAGCTTCTTTCTAAGGGTATCAGTCAAGTTTTCCAGAAATCATCTCTCCTCCTCTCTTCAGAGTTTCATTTTCACAATTTCAAATGGATATTTACTCCACAGCTGTAAAACCAGACTTAAAAACTCCATATTCCTTGGGTCATCTGAGTTGTGGAAATCAAAAATGGGGGCTATCCAAAGTCAGAAGTCTGTTTAATAAATCTTTATATTTTATCATGACCCTACAAAACAGAGATCTCTCTTGTGCTTTCTGTGTAACACACTAATATGTGCTCTAAAGAGCAGAAATCCCTTGTAATCTTGATCCTCAGGACTCTTTCTCTCCTTCTTCCTACCTCTCCCCATAAGCATCTGAATACACGTTTTCATTTTCCTCCTGCAGAATAACTCTTAGCTGAAAACAACCTGCTTTGTGCAGCACATAGGGCTGGCAGCAACTACTTCAAGGTTTGAATTTACTGTTCTCTTTTAAAGTAGGGAAAAATGCCTATTGCCTGCTCTAACAAGCTGGGTAGAGTAAGACAGTGTGAGCCCTCATATCAGACTTCATAAAATCCATTCACAAGTGAGCCTGGATTTTGGCAGTAGCTGTTATGTCCTCTGAAATTCTGTTTGTGCAGTCAGATAGATTTGATACAGCAGAAAGGGTCAGATGACACCGGTCACTAGACAGGGAAGCAGGAGATGACAGTTCCAGCCAGAAGCCACACTTCTAGTGCAAGAATCATAGCAATAAAACAAAAGAAATGTTTCAGATTTTGGCACTGTCATTCTCTCTACAGGGTAAAAAATTAGCTTTGAACTTGACAACTTATAAGGACAAAATGAATTGCAATAATATTCACTGAGGTCCCAGAGGGTAGCTGGTTAGATCAGAGCAAAGGCAAAACTCTCAGCATCCTCTTAGCTTCTGGTTTTGTTCACGTCTTTTTAAAAACTAAGATAAGGATTGCAATCCATGTGTCAGGGAGTGAAAACGCTGGTCTAAAATTAATCAGCTCCCCCAGGTTGTGAACACTGTAAAACAACTAAAATGTAGATTGTCTTATTACACTGCTCATGTTTATACCATTTTAGACTCGTTAGATAGATTCCATCTCCATGAGGAGAAATATACTCTGTTAGATAATGGTAATAATCATCACGTACACCAGTGCTCCAGTACGGTTGCATATGTAAGCACCTAGCATTTAAGGAGCACTAATTAAGGCCAAATATTCTGTCTGCTTTTATTTTCCCCACTTGCATATGTGCATTACAACACAACCACTAATTATGTGACATACAGTATATTAGCTGCAAAATAAAATCAGTGCTGACTATATTTCCTCACATTTAACAGTGTGGGGCTATAATGTATAAGACTCTTTTAGCCAAATCTCAGAGCATTTCTGGAATTTAATCACCTGAAACCCAGTAGAAAAGCTACTGATGGAGACCCTGGGGTATTTTTCACTGATGGTCCTGAGGGCTTCATTCTCCATCTGTTCTTCGTGTCTCTGTGTCCTCCTCTCCTCCTGCTTCTAGGCACTCCTTCTGCCTTAGGCCAGTCACGGGATAATGAGTACGAACCTCAACTTCTCTCCTGCTTACACTGCTAGGTAAAAATCTGTTACCTTCAGAAACTTGCCTGCTGAGCAAGAGCAGCAGTCAGAGACAGGACAGCAGTTGCCCCAAACCAACAGACCAGAACACACATGGAAAGCTGCTACCTGGGAGCTCCAGAGCCAGAAATGAACCAAGGGAGGTGTTTGTGCTAAGTGTGTCACTCCAGGGTTAGCACAGAGACCTGTGCTTTGATGACATGCAGGTTTCCACGTTGTCCCTGCTTATCCCAAATAGTTCCAAGATGGATGCGATTAGTGATAAAGAAACAACCGTGAAGTTTCTAAGCAGCAGAATTTTTCCAGAGGACTGTTACCCTTTTTATGGGTATGCCATGCCAGAACGGAGGCTCATCACAGCTAGGAAACCAAATCTTTATTTAGGCAACCCAAGCAGTGGCCTGATTTTCTACAGCTTCTACTCCCCTGAAGGGAACAGGAGCTCTGGGCACTCAGCAGGATTGAAAAACTACCCATTAACTTCTAAATCTACAGCCATTTCACAGCTGTGTGTCTGTTTCACACCATGCTGCTCAGTTTTCCTCGGCAGCAGAGAAGAGCTTCTCACACACCAAAAAAAGGCAGACGGCTGCTCAGTGCGCTGATCTCCGGTGTCCCACTTTGGAAAATGCAACTCATTTGACCAATGGCTTGGTCAAGGTTGCTCACAGATTGCCTGCTGCATCTCCTCCCACTCCTGGACCTCACTCTCCCAGCAGCTTGCCCTTCCCTAATACCATTGTTGCATGTAAGACAAAATAGAGAGACCATTTTCTTCATTTGCATGTAGAGTATAGAGTAAAACATAATTAAATCACATACTACAGATGCACTATAATAAAAAAGAGAAATAGTAAAAGCAATTATAGGCTGGCATACTTACTGCTTCACATTTAAATAATAATGTGAACTGTTAAGTAAACTAGGGCATAATCAGCTGAGGTTCATTAACTTATCTCACTGTAGAAATACTACTACAATTCAATACAATTAGGTACATGCTAGTTGGAAACAGTGCTTTTTGTGCACCACGCTGGGTCCAGACTTAGAGATGCTGAGGTATTTCACTTCCTGCTGACTGCTCAGAGCATGCCTGCTCGCCATCAGGAGGCACCCAGCACCACTCTGGATCCATGCCCTCGCAAGGAGGCTGGTTTTGCATATGTCAGTTCATTCTGGTGCTGTTGATAGCCATGGAATCCTGGAAAAACTACTAAGAATAGGCTAAGAATAAGCCACATTCATGGAGTATTTTCATCTGGGCTAGCACTACCTCTCCATGTTTAAGGTGGGCAGCAATGAAGCCATGTGTGAAGGAGAAATGTATGACATTAGCCTGCGTACAGCGGGGGGTCTGGCAGACCCAAGATTATTTCAAGTAGAAAATCTCCAGGACACTTCTGGCTTCTAAAAGCCCTGGGAAACACTGATTCTGGATAGTTTAAAGTCATTCAGGAAAAATGAGATTAAATCAAACAATCTACAACTGGCTATGACACTTTTACCATATTATATCCCACAGTAGATTCTGTCCCACCTCCAGATGACCTCTTGAATCTCAGAAGACTTTCCTTCTTGTGGAATAGGGAGATAAGGCACACAGCCCTAGAAAGGGTATCTGAAAAATCTCATTACGTTGCAAATTAGTCTCTTCACCAGAAGCCATGTGGTCTCCCCGGCTGTGTCTATAGTAGGAAAGCAGGCTAGGGCTTGACCACTGACCCTGAGAGAAAGCAGCATGCACAACTGATGTCCATCCAGGCTGAGGTTTTTTCTGCGTGAAAAAAGTTAAGTTTGGATAAACTGTCTATCTGATAAAGTTCCTGACTGTCCAAACATGATCTGGTGCACTGGTAGAGGGCACAGGCAAAACTGCACCACAAATGCTCAAGAATTTAAATAGTATGTAAAATCACACATCGCTGTTTGACTCAAAGGCTTCACCCCATTTATTTTTCTTTGGTTTCCTAAGAGTTAGCCAAGGCAGGATTTTGATGAAAGAGATTTGGCTTGAGTTAACAGAGGATGCTGATAGATTGTAGTAAGCATCTGGAGGATTGTTTGTGATAAATGTCTGAAGAATTTCCCTAATCTTTCTTGAAGTGCTCCTTACTATCTGAACACTTTTGAATCTCTCGTTTCCTCAGCCTGTAAATAAGTTTGTTCAGTAGAGACTATTTTTCCTCTTCCATCTGTGTTTATCAAGGAGATACAACATTGGACCAGATGGAGATGCTGAAGGTGTCCCTGAGACCACCATATGGAGAGTGGTCAAAAACTTATGCAAAAGGACATTATTCTTTTTGGACAGCATTTTTAATCACAATTTCTATACAACAGGGTATGGCACGAGAGAGTAAAACACACAGTTGCTGAGGGAAAAAATACTCTGTCATTACAAGGTAGGTTCCATAAATATTACCTATTAAATCAATATATAACATACTTTTCAGGTCACAGTCCTTATGCATCCCTAAAATGCATTTAGTGATTTCTCCAGATTATATGAAGTGACTATGAGTTACAGCTGCCAATGTCTCCAAGCAAAGAGGCTTGGAAAGAGATACTCCACAACATCTTTACAGCAGGTGTCATGCAGAAAACTCAGCTTGGGAAGTGGCTGGTTTTAAACCTGGTACCTGTGAATGCAATCAGGCAGAAAGTACGTTACGAAAAGCTCAGATGAACAATTCACAAAAAAGTCCTAACCAAAGATCCATTCGATAAAAACATGGGTCAAACAACAGGTCAAACAATTCCTAGCACCAAAGGAACTCATGTTTAAATTAAATCCCTCTCTGTGTGTGCAATTAGGGATCAGAAAATGAAGCTTAATTGTCCGAATACATTTGCTCCAAATTTCTCACTCAGATGCCTATACCAGGGAGCTAATAAGCTGGAACTTGAACTTCATGGAAAATTCCACAGATTTTCTATGCAATTTTCTTCCAGACTGGGGAAACAAACAAACAAAGGAAAAAAAGAGCAAAGTATAAATCCATAATACTCTGAAAAAGGTGATTTTAAAAGACAAGATGTTATTTTTGACTTACTGGAATACATAATTGCAACAGAATCAATTTTTTTTTGTTTCATATTCAACTTTTTGAGTTGCCCCATTAACTTAACAATAATAAAATCAGATTAAGATGAAAAAAAAGGACAATTTTCCAAACTGAAATGCTTATGAAAAAGAATAGCTGGTAAATTCTGTTTACAAATGCGAAGTTATCCTCACACTGTTAAGGTGACATAGCATTTCCCAGCAGAAAAATATTCCTTTGGAAAGCGTGTGACCAGAATACAAGGCAGCTCTCTACAGCATGTCTGTGACAGAGTTTGTTTTTATGATTATTGTGCTTCGGAGGAACTTTCTGCAGTATATGTTCTCTAGGCATACACCATAGCTCTGCGGGTAAACATAGGAAATCTTAGGTCAAACTGGAAAAAAAATCTAAGTACATGCAGGAAACAGAAAATAAGCAGTCCCGCTGGATTGCCATTCTCAAGGTTTTTCTCCAATGTTGATTCCTTGATGTCTTTCAAATGGATTTACCAGAACTCCACAGGCCCCAGGTGATTAAACTACTGAAAACAGGGAAGAATATTCATTCCCTTGCACATATGTGAAGTCCATTCTTTAATTATGTGAAACCTCATAACTTAAGAAATACGTTACGGGCAATTTCAAACAGCAAAGCCCAACTGCTCCTTTCTTTTTCACTACAGTTTACCATATCTAGATCAAATCAGAGCATTTTCTTTTTTGCTTCTTTTCCTTTCTTCATTAGGCTTGCAAAACATTTCAGCTCCTATTAATCACTTTCTGCACCCCAATAAATAAGCTAGATTACTGACTTACCTGTGCACACAGCTATCTGCCTACTTTTCCACCCTGATGATACAGCTCTGCACATAATGCAAATTAGCAAAACTAATTTGGTATTCATTATGATGTTAATGAATACTTCTTTTATAAAATGCTTTGGGATCTAATGACACAAGGCCCTGTATCAGAGTTGGCATTAACATTTACTATGTATTTATGATTATTATACCTCTTACAAATATAATTGATTTTCCATGTTATTAAAATTCTCTGTACACTTGTAAAAATTCCCACTCAAGCTTCTCAAAATCAGATGTATTGTTTCTGTTTTTTGGACATCCTAATTAATCTGTTACATTGTTGTGATTAAAGCTTTTCAGAGTTCTTGTTCTTGTGATATAATCACCATCATTTTTATTCATTAGTAGTTGATGGTAGTGACCACAAAGTACTCAGCAATTTCCAGACATTCAGAAGGGAGAATAACTGCCCTAAGGAACTGAGAGTCCAAAAAAGAGCTCATTAAAACAGTATTTAATTTTTTGGACTCACTGAAAATCTGTATTAGACCCATCCATCTTTTGATTTAAAGGTTTTGCTCTGCAGAGGATGCAGTATGGGGCTTAGTCAAGAAATGAGCCTGTAAAGCAAGAGTGGGTGTATGCACATGTGCTGAGGAATGCACTGCAGCCTCTCTCTCGTACTTAAAATCCCAATTTTCTCTCTGGCTAAGGTGGAGTACACAAAGTTACAGGAGGTAGGTGCTGCTCCTGTGTCACAGGCAGCATTTGCCTGCTGCTGGTCCCCAAGGGCACTTTCCAGAGGTACGGGCGCTTAAGCTGTAGCTTTGTTTGAAAGAGCACAGAAATAATCACATCCTGTAACTCTGGGTCAGATGCCTGACCTACGAAAGCATTTTTTCTGGCTTTATGTGGGTATAATGAAATCCCTGCATAAAACACTTCTTAAATATCAGCTGCCCACACCTGACCTTCTGTCTCTGGAGACTGTATCCCCTCAACCGCAAACTTTCGAGATCATCAAGAGCTAGAAAGGTGTGTGTGTGCATGTGTGTGGGTAGGATTTTATGATTCTGAAATAGCTGAAGAGATTTTCCTCTAGTTTTACAAATTTATCAATTTAGTAGTCATACAAAAGATCTCAACCAGCTTTTTCTTCAGTCTAAGCATGAAACAATGAAGAGAGTAACTGAGCTTTCATTAGAAGTGGAAATTGTACCTGGCAAGCAGTTTATAGCAGAAATTCCAACTAAGGGACAAAGCACATGTTTTGAGGGTTTCATTTAACATTTTCTGTTATTCGATTAACGTAGTTTCTATTAGCCTAGCAGCAGCTGAGACTTGATTCTGTTTATGCAGCAGCTCAGAAAACAAATGGTACTTTTGAGCAAGCTCGTGTCCCCCAAAGCAGTTTTGTGATGTAGTAATAGCAATGTCTCAAGCCCTTCCTTTCACTCTTCTTCCTTCTCTCTTTGCTGCTCTTAATAAAAATCTGCAGCCTAGAAAATTTGGTTTATCTGAGACAAACAGATTGAAGAGCTTTAGGGTTATTATCATTTTCAATTTATATCAAACAGCAGTACAAGCCCCAAATCTTAATATTCCTTTTTTATAGTTTAAAATCTGTCAGTGGTTGTCTAACCTTCTACTATCCTCCTGCTTTGTTCTTCTTTAACACTGATTTTAGTGCACCTGTTTTGAGCAACATTATCTAATTTCCTAAAACTGTATGCAATACCAATCTGCAGTAATTTAAAAAGAGATTTTGGTAACGGTTACTTATTTAAGACTGGAACTACAAAACATGTATATTCCCATAGCTGCTATGTCCACACAATTTGACATATTTAATTTATCAAGTAAAATTATTTTTTAGATAGCCTAGATAACACTTCTAGAAGTGTTTTTTACAGGTGCTGAAACTAGTGTGTGGGACTAATGTAGGACTTAGAGCGCAAGGCTATCTGTAAACAAAGAAGCAAATGAAATAAAACCCATTAATTAGGGTGAAACAGTAACAGAGCAGTTCTGGTTTTGCAGATGGGCAAGATGTCTGATTGAATTTCCCAGGCTATGCAGATTGGCTGCAGATGGTGTGGAAAGTGGTCCAGAACTCAGAATTCATATAATCAAAAACATGCTTAGATCCAAACAAGAATGTTTTCCCATGTGATGCTGTATAGCTTGCAACCTTATCACAAGCATTTGGTAACTTTTCAAATCAAACCATAACACAAACCTCACACAACACAGCACTCAGCAAGGGCTCTCATTAATGATGCCATTATAGCTAATAATTCAATAACAGCAGAGCTCCTGGAGGCAAGTTAATTTGAGCCCAAGTTATAATTTCCTATTGAAAATGCTGACTGATCAGTGCACGGGCCAACTGGAGATCTGAAGGGAAGAGCGTTCACTGAGTAGGCAGTATATGAGCAGCACCTGTTATCATTAAGAAAACAACACTGGAAGAACTTCCTGCCAGTGAAAATGTCCTGAAAAAATCACCAACATGTTATTATATTTTAATATATAATATCCTCAAGATCTGAATCTAAAATTTTGGATACTTCTTTAATCTAGACATTAGACTGTATTAATGACTTTTTTTAAAAAATAATGACATCTCAGAGAACAATACTCATTTGAAAAGGGAACTGTGTAAATATGGTGACGTCTTACCCCCTAGAAGGACACTGAGACTCTTCTGCTGACTTCAGAAAGCAGCAAATAGATGACTGCCCCTTCAATCCTGTTCAGCTTGCAAGCTCATAACCCTTTTTACAAGGATGTTGCTTCGGTTTTAATTTGAACATAATAAACCCAGTTTGAACAGCTATTACAGGCCTCTTGATGCTATTCTGATGTTGTAAAAAGCCAGAAATATGTGCAAGCTCTGCCTGTCTCTTGTCTGACATAAAAGCTCCTTGCTTCACTACCCTGCTCAGGAAGAATGAGCAAGGCTGCTGAGTGCCTGGAGGCAAGTACTCTATGGGAAATAATCGTCTCGTGCTTTTCCTTACACTTGCACCTAGAACTGACCTCAGCTTAAGACTAAGACAGCAGATACAGCATTTCTCAATGAATTTAACTCACCTAGTGCAGCCTTCAGCTCTGCACCAAAACAGCTTAATCTAATGGAAGAAAGATTGGGGTTGACTGAGAACCAGACTCAGAAGCTTTGCAGAGGTGTCCCTAGTACTTCAGCCATGCATTTGGGCCTTTTTTATCCTCTCTTGTTTTCCTTCTTGCAATAAATGAGAGATTCAGTCTTCAAATTCTATAATCTTTGAGATAAATATCAGCTAGAAAAATTACCACACTAAGTTATGTAAGACATTACATCGTTATAAAATACACAGCAAGACTTGGTAATTAACTGGTATAATGACAGTTGTTAATTTTTGCAGGAACAATTTAGAAAGTTATTCAAGTTCAAGAATTTGTCATTGAGTGCCTTATAATAGACTGGTACTGTTTGAAGGTAGCAAGACATCCAGAAGTAGAGCAAGAAGGGAAGTAAAAATGAATTTCATATATTAATTTGTACACTCAAGTTCAGAGAAGAATCAAATTTTATGTAAAGGCAATGAGCCTTGTCAGAGAGTTTCACAAAGAATGAGATACCAGCAGAAGCTTAATTTTTATATTCCTCTCAAAAGGTCTTAATTAGCAAGGAATGATGAAAGTGAGCTTGAAAGAAAAGCACCAAAGTCACTCTGTAAAGAGAAATCCCATTAAATAAATCCCCATCACTTGGCACTTTAGAACTGAACTTGACAAATGATGGTCTAAAATACAACTGGTAGAAATTTTGCACTAAGACACCTCCACAGTTTATAGGCCTCACCAGATCTTGCAGGTGGGAGAAAAAAGTGTAGAAATTCATGAAGGGGAAAAGGAAAAGGAAAGCTCATAACTGTAAGGAAAATTCATAAGTGAGGAATACCTTGTGAAGGTATCTCAAGGGAAGTAGGAGAAACCTGTTTCAGATGTAGCTGTCAGCTGCCAACCAAGAGCTCTGTCAAATTCCATTTCCAGCAGAAACTGAGTTTCTGGCAGAAGGGGAATTTGACAATTTTCCCTCCAGCTGGGCTTCGGGGCTAGGGCACTTGGAGAGTCTTGCTGTCTATCTAGCAACTCTGCTTTACTTTCTCTCCTTCTTTTGGCAGATCCAGATAAATTTCGCCTTCTTCCTGGAAGCAGAAGTGAATATGATAACAATCTTCCAGTCAAAAACTACAAGACATCATTTAGCTTTTTTTGAATCACAACTAACATTTTCAGCAGAATTCAAATTTAAATTTTGAACAGCTCCAGGTTTCCCTGGTGTTGTGGAATTAGAGGAATCTGGATTACTTCTATAAACTATGTATAAATCTCTGGACAAGAGGCAACATCTGTGGTGTGATATAGTTCTCAAATGCAATAAAGAATAAAGAAACAGCTGTCACTCCGTCAGATGATCAGGAAGCAGGTTAAGAGAGGGGAGAAAATGGAAACATATTTTTTGCACTAGAATAATTAAACTGTAAAATTCGTTAACACAATTCAGAAAAGCCACTGGATTCAAGACCCTATTCCTCGTAGTGATGGAGAAGAGTTCCTATTTAAGAGAATGGACCACATGAAACTTCCTAGTTCAGGAAGTCCTTAAAACAACAAGAGACAGAATCCAGGAAAGCTTATGGAACATAGATCTTGTTTCTTATTCTGAGTCTTTAAGCATTTGAACACCAGCTACTATCAGAGAAAGGAATGTTAGGAAAATGGACCACTGGGCTGAACTGCTGTGGCAGTTTAGAGGCACTGGCCATTGAAAGCTGCTTTATGTCATCACAGTGGAAACACGTGTAAAGGCCAAAGCCTTAACTGATGTTTAGCACAGCCTTATCTTCACTTGTTAAGGAGAGGTTACATATATGAATCATCACATTTAAAGAGGAAAGTGAACATTGCCAAACAATAAGCCTGCCTGCTAGGCTAGTTTTACCAATATCCCTGCTCAAACATCACTAATTTTCTCACTTATAATTAAAACTCACGAAGACTCAGAAGTTCTACAAATTAAAAAATCTTGTTTACCACATATCCTTCCCCCTTCTGACTTTACTGTAATTTCTTCTAAGACTAAATGTGTCTTCAAATTCAAAATATAAAATGCTTTTGAAAGTATTTGATTTGAATCTGGTTAGGATCAGGTATTTTCAGTTGAGTCTTACTCTCTTCTTGAGAACAACAAAGAGAAAAAGAAATAGCTAATAAATCCTTTTCCTTAGCAAAGAGGTTTCAAACTAAAGAAAGTAGACTGAACAGTAAGCCAGAATAGTGAAAATTGGTTATGAATTTTTACCTCAGTTACAAAAATATTTTTTTTCTCTTTGGCTCACTTAATTCCACTCTTTTTATTTCTTGATTTGTAAAATGGCACAACAGTTTCCCAAAATACTGTAAAATTCAATTTTTGCAATTCGGTGTTTGCAAGGTCTTCCAAGGACCATACATGAGCAATGTAAAAAGAAATAAAACCCATAAACTGCTTCTATTTCCCAGGACAGTGAGACAATTATTTAAAAGTTTGAATGGGACTATTTACCTTGAATTAATTTTATGACAATTATGAAAATATCTGGATGGGGCTGCTTACCTTGAATTCACGTTATAATTAATGCTTGCAAAATTTTTGCGTCATTGGAACCATTTTTTTTAATAAAACAACGGTTATCTGCACAGTAAACACTTTCAAAGTCTATGCTGCTACATAACAGCGTTTAACTGGGGTGATCCATGCTTTAATTGTCTTTAAAATTGAGATTTTGGACAAAGATACGTGCATGAGAACAAGGAGACTTTTGAAGGCTATTACACATTTCAGTTTTATTGCATATTTTGAAAGAAGGCTCTGGAGATGAATGCCAAATGGCTGGTCAAACTTATCCTTGAATGTGTGCATATTCAAAGCAGCTGATAATAAATGCTGATGATGGTCACTGCATGTTTGCACTTCCTAGCAAAGATCTGTGTGCTCACACACAGGAGAAGGAATGTTTAGATTGGGTTTTACAATAACCACATGCAAAGTCCTCAGCAGCCATTTAGACCTATAAACCTTATTAAAAGGCTCTGGTTCTTAATAACATCGTGGTGTAGATGATCTCATAAATTACGGACACTGCTCATGGCTTCTGCACCCGGAAGATCACAACCTTCTGGTGGCTTGACTATGCCATTGCCAGAGTTCAAATTATAAAAGTCAATAAAATGAGAGGTGAAACCTAGCATTGCACATGCTGCTAGAAGAACAGGTATAGGTAGACATAAAAGTTAAGCCTCGGTATAAAGAAATATAATCTAAACCAACGATAACGTTTCAGCACATAGGAATAAGGGAAAGTGAAAAACATAAAATCTACAAATCTGTGAATTACCATTGAAATCTCCTAAGTTCAACCGTAGACTTTTACTGAGTTCTTCCATTGCAAAAATACTTCTGTCCAAGGTGTGCGCATGTCCCAGTAACTGTCATTTTTGAGAACTGAGATTTTTGTTTCAGGATTAAAAAATATCTCAACTAAAACCTCACTTTTCCCCCTGTTTATACGATTGTTCATTTTTTAAAAGAACATGTGGCTTCTAATCAGAATATTTTGGGGTTTCTTTTGAGGTTGATTTGTAAAATATGAAAAATATTCTTTCAGTCGTTTCTAATCTAATCACCTGTGATTTAAAAATCAACCTAGAGTACGTTTATACTACTCTAGTAGTTTAAAAACTGCAGCTGCTTTTATAAGAGCATGGTTAGTAATCTGTCTATGGTGTTTTGGCCAAATTCCAAGCCAAGTAATTACATTTACATACCTAAATTCACTGTGGTTGTTTCATCTGGATACTGCAATATTATGTAAGCTCATTCAGCTAATTTAGCACCCACATGAACAGCAAAGGTTCAAAAGTTCAACTTAAACTTTATTGGGTTTGCAGTCTGCTTAATAATACTTAGCACTTAATTAATCTGCACAACACCCCTGTGAGCTACTTAAGTTAGTATTACCGGGAGAGTCTGTGAAAAAGGAACAAAAAGACAGGAAGAAAAATGTCCATCCTAAAATGCCATCTCTCATACTCAAATAGGTGTTCAGGTGCCTATAGTACTTATTTTTAGTTCAATGGTGTTTAGTCTTGAAAAGACATTAAATCAAAGAAAAGCACACAAAAGGCAATGTGACAGTCTACTCCATTTTTTGGTGTGGCTACGCACATGTCCAAAAAAATCTGGAAAAAAAGAACACATTCTCATTTTCTCTTACATATATGGAAGCATTGGATACATTCATAGAACAGGAGAATCTGTCATGGGAAAAAAAAAGCCAGTAATAGCAATAAGGTAATATTACAATAATGTGAGTACCTGATCGATGTACTTATCATACCACTGATGCATGGTATCATGCAGGAAAACCTGCAGGACAACCAAAGAACAAATGACTTTAATAAAAAAACATTGAGTCCCATCCTCTGATGAATGAGAAATCCTCTGTGCTCAATTCCTATGTCAGCACTATGTCAGTAAACAGGCTGGTGTAATAGCAGGCATGTCCAAATGCAGATGCAGGCAGTGCAATTGCAGGTTATCTGAGAAGCTGCCATGTGAAAAAGAAGCAGGCGGAGGACTCACAGGCGCTTCCAAGTTTGCTCTACCCTTCTACCTAAACCTTTCATTATCAAGAGAAGAATTCAAGATGCCTAGAAATTGTTACTCTCTCTTTGTGTCTCCTGTCTTGTGGGAATTCTTCTCTGAATTGTTTCTTGAGATCCTACTCTTTGATCCAGCTCCATTTATCAGGACCTACTCCAAGTCCTTAAGTCCCATTTTCCATCTAACTGTACCATCTTTTCTGTGCCATTGGTAGGGACAAACCCTTTCCATGCTGCAGGAAACTCCATAAGAGAAAACGACAGAAGTCTAAATCTAGGCTGTAAAGGGACTTGTAGAACTGTGGATATGCATAATACATAAACAAGGCTGAAACAGCAGAGGAGACAAAGATTTCCTTTTCTTCTGAAGCTTATGACTGCAATTGAACTCAGTGATAGACACAGACCACCGTCTGTATGGACTTACAATGAGGTTTACATATGGTCCCTATTACAGTAGGAACCTCTCACACTTCCAGTAACTTTATGTTCACAGAACGCTTAATAAAGGAAATTAATGTATTTTCATTTCAGGTGGAATGGTGCACAGACAAAAAATTAAAATTATTTACCAAGGAAAACATATAGAATAAATGTGAGGTGTGTGTAAGTAAATCTCCAGTCCCTAGGGAGACCTCTAGTTACTGCACATCTTTCTGCTCCACTGGACTCTTAATTTTCAATAATTCTTACCGGCGTGACAGCTACAACATCATTGCATTGCTCATGGCACAACATGAGAAACACAGGACACGATCCTGCTGGAAAATCCATGCAGGTAGAACTACAGGCTTGAGGTACTCTCTGACTTCAGGTGGGTCTACACAGACGTGAGGGACAAACCTTTGCTGAAGATGAGCAGTAGACATAAATATCTGCATGGGAAGGGAGTTATGAAGTGTCAGGTATGTATCAAATAGGATAACAGCAAACTTGACATAGTACTGTGATTACATCTTGGCTTTGCCTGCCCCATTACTCCTGCTCTTCTTCACTGCTCTAGGGAAATTAATTTCTTCCTTCTTTAAATTATTTGACATGGGACAATCAAGTGGATTGATTTATTCAACATGAGGATGGTAAAAAAAGCTATTTCTTCAAGCATATATATGCATCATAAGTCAGGGTGTCTGAGAGAAACTCGTGTGATCCGTGGTTTTCTTGAGACTAGACAGTATATATTAAATTATATATATATAAAAATTATATATGTATAATTTTTTTATATAGATATATGTATGTATGTATATATATATAAAAAAAATCTTCAAAGTATTATATTAACTTAAAGAATAAACAGCAAGGACAAAAAGAGTAGTCAAGCCTTTTCCTACCTGAAAACGTACATCTTCATCACAATAAATCGCTTCGATCTTTCTTTCGTGCACTTAGTCAGTTTCGTAAACCCATCTTGACTTAGTATTAGTTTTTTCACTGAAGCCTTAAAGAAAGGGAGGGTTATACCTTTTGATCCTCAAGACATTGAGCCCATCAGCAAGCTTTCCTGGCTGAAGTGAAGAATTCTCATCTTTATAGTGTTTCGACAACATGACAGAAATAAAGGGCTTTTTCACGCCAGTGGCACTTGAAACTGAAATGAATTCCAAAACACTGCAATTAAAATACCAGGAAAGAGACTTTATAGCCATTCAGAATACCTGAAGGCATGATAAATCTTCTACCTCTGTACGAAAATGCATCCCAGTATTCACTCAAATCCACATCAACGAGTTACAGACGTAGTGTAGTTTAGGGAAAGTCCAAAAGAAAAAGTTTCCTGCACTTTTAGGAAGATATCACTGAGATCCTCCAGGGTCAGAAGAAGAGCTTAAGGCTTTTCACACAGTCCTTCTGAAAACCCCTCATTTTTCTGAGTGAAATCAAATTGTTCTAGCCAGGCTTATTACCTCATACTCCCTGTAAATTCTGCTAGAGGAGAAAGAAGAAAAAAAAAATATATTTCCAAGTCAGAGACTAGGATGTAATTTTCCATTTTAAAAGTCTGTCTTCTCTACCCTTCCAACCTAGTTGGAGACCACACCTCTCCATCAGTAGCAGATGGATGAAGTTGAGACAAAATGCCTCCACGGGAAAAATTGATGAAATCAACTATAGTACTCTACTCAGGGACTTAAAAGTAACAGGGATAAAAGACACAAATAAAGATGACTCGTGAGAAAAAGGGAATCAGAATGAAGATTTTTTTTTAAAGATGAAACAGTGGGTGGGGATCCATCAAACTAGAAGTCAACAGGAAGAGTCAGAAGAACTACCATGCACCATGGATGCTTACCACTCTCTCCCTTTCCTCCCATCAAAGGGCTGCCTGTGCCTTGCCATTTTTTATGCTGCTGATTTCAGGACACCAGCTTTGCAACTGGGACAACTACTCAGCCAACTCTTTTTGACTTTGTCATGTAATTATCTTTATTCTCCCTTCTCTTTTTTCAGAGCCTTGTCCTGGTACTCTGTACTTGGTCCTCCATAATAAGAGCAGGGTGTTGTTGCTTGGTCTCTCTAGGTTGCTGTTGATGCACTATCTGTACCTCACTAGAGAGTTGTGTTCCACTGGTTGCTTCTGTTTCATCACCTGAAAATAGCTGCTCTGTGGTCTACCAGTGATGCATTTCACAGTTAGGAAATGGATACACTTTTCCTGAGGACACTATAATGGAAAAAAAGTCTTTGATTTTGCTAGACATGGCAAGTTAGTGCCAAAAATAGCACTACATTTCTTCTCATAACAGCTGGTGGTCCATGAGCAACAAAATTCATCCAAAGCTTCGGCCTTTGATATAATAAAATGGACAAAGGTTACTATAATTTTCGTAGGAATGTAATCCAGAAATTTACCATATCCCAGGAAACATGAACACCTTTTAGGTTTTGTTGTGAAATTTGTATGTTTCATTCCACCTATGGGCCCTTCTCTCAGGCTCTACCTCATGCTTTGTTGGTTTTGGGGGTTTTTAAAATTGATTCCAAATGGTTTTGTCTTTTCCCTGGATGATGGTTTGTCCTTGTGGACACAGGAGATCTCCAGCAGATCAAACAGACCCCACCACCCAGCAGGTCTGACCAGTGTAGGCAGGCAGTGACTCCACATTTGTTCTGTCCGCTGTCATGTCCTTATGATCATCCCTGATCCTCCAGATATAGCTTCTTCTGAAGTTTCCTCCCTCCCCTCAGGTCTTTCTTTCTGAGAGAACCAGAACTCAGGGGCAAGAGTGACAAGCAATTCCTGCCTCCATGTGCAGCTAGGACACCACCAACCCATACGCATAAGAGCTAGACCGCAGAGTTATATCCCCAGTAGAAAATGCACAGTTTCATGGTGCCATTACCCTCCTCAGCTTAGAAAATCCTGCACTCTTCCACCATTTTTCCCTCTCTAAACACACACACACTGTCTCATTCAACTTTTTCACATTTTCAGGCTGCAAATTGTCTCATTATTGCCTATTTACTTTTCTCAGACTGCTGTTCATAACCTGATCTCTGCTCTCAGGTGAATGTCCAGCTGGAAAAAAATAAGCTTCCTCTTCAGGTCCATCCTGGTTTTAATCTGTTGCTGTCGCAATAAATCCCCTATGGAGGTTTTCGTACTTCCTATTGTTTTCCCTCTTCTGCTATAAACCTCACAAACATTAATCTCTTTTGGTCCTGATTTTCCCTTGCCTCCCATCTTTTATTTGTCTAAAATGCCTGCCAGGACTTTTCACACTTCATCATGTCTCCAGCAATACCGGCTCTGGGTCAATGCCAGAGACTGCAACTTGACAAAATATGTTGCAAGGTGGCTTTTCTTCCACACCGTCTGCAGCTGTCATCTTCTCCCAGGGTCTGATACTACAAATTAGGCAGAGCTGGCAGGAGGCCATAAGTTTTTTCACCTCCCAAAAGTTAGATTGGGAACAGAATTGCCAGAGAATTTTGCTTTTAGCTCCTTGCATGTGGGATAAGCAGCCTGGGAATCAAGGCGCTGCTTTATCTCGATATTTTCCTCTCCTTTTGTTCATTGTGCTGTGCCAACTTGTACGGTTACTATTATGGTGCAATGTCCAGTCAATTTGCAGGCATCACTTCATGCCGTGTTAGCCTGGACTGTGAAATCCGTTAAAGAGCGGATAAAACTCAGAGGGCAAATATTAGAAGACCAGCGGTTTCATGCTGCAACTAGTGCAAGAGTAAATAACCTGGGGACTCCTGGAGGTTTTGGTTCATTGATCTACAAGGACCGGTTCACTATGAGCAGGGAGATAGATTAGGGGTGTGTATATCCTAGCAATTCCTCCACCAAACATGTGCTGCAGACTCTAGGTTTTCTATATCTACTTTTTTTTGGACCAACAGCTAGAAGTGATGTGCTACGTATTGTTTGAGTCGGGAAGTATCACAGCTTCTTCATGGCCTTTCTTAGTCTACAAGTAGGTAGGTGCTGTTTATCTAGCTGGATTAGTGAGAATGAAAAAATCTTTTTCCGTTACTGGGGGTTTTTTAGGTTTGGGGGTCTTGGTTGGTTAGTTAGTTGGTTGGTTGGTTGGGTTTTGGGGTTTTGTTTTGGTTTGGGGCTTTTTTAAGGTTACCAATCAGGAAATATGTAAGGAAAGGCAAAACACCACTCAGCTAAATCCAGTTATCTTTCAGAGCTCTGTCTGGTTCAAATCTGAGCAGGGAAGAGTTTTCTGCATAAAAAGCTGTCACAGAACCTCCCAGCAGCATGAAGAAGGTGAGCTGCACTGCCTGCTGAAGACTTGCCAGCTGGTGGCTCTCAGGTTGTTGGCTTACAGCCCTGTAGTTTGTGCTTTGATCCTTAGAAATACTCAGAGAATAGTGATAGTACAGCAAGGTATATAATTTAAGACGATGATATAGAGGAGAGCTGGTAGCTCAGTGCAGGGAGATCCTGGAACATTTTTTTTAAAAAGATACTTGCTCTGTGATGGTATCAAACATCTTCTAAAACAACAAAAAAAATTTTTCAGTGTTTGAGGTTCCCATGGGATGAGTGGTGTCTGGCAGGGTTGATTTAGCAGTATTTGAAAAAGGGATGAGCAGTTACTGAGAGAAGACTCAAAAGTGGGTACTAAATGTAAAAAGAAGGCCTCTGGAGGCTCTGGAGACCCCCTTTGAGCTCATCTCATCAGTCACAGCTTATTTTAAATCAGATCTCTCATTTGTTCTATGCTTTCTCAGAATATTTTTCTTTTTGATTGTTATTATACTGTTATTGAATTATGATTTTTGTGTTCTTTTTAAATTCCAGTTTCCTTAAGTTCAAGTCATACATTCTGATGAAAAACCATCTAGCAAATTATACTTATAAGTGGTATAAATAAATTAATCTCTCTTGACTTCAGTGGGGTTTGGTTGATTTCTGCCAGTTGCTCGTCTGGACAGATTATCTATATTTATACCCAGTGGGTATAGAAAGTCACCTTTCCTTGGACTGGCTCAACAGCCAGACACAAAGGGAATCAGCAATCCTGGACTTCCTCAGTAGCTCTGATTCTGATCTGCTGTGTGACCTTCTGCAAGTTACTTCACTTCCCTCAACTGTTAATTCCTCTCCCATACTTGAGAGTTTTATGGAAGACTTCCAGCTGGAGAGACTGCTGTGTAATCTCCTACTGTATACAATGCAGCCTCAGTCTCCCTACGCACTACTGCAATACAAATAACCTATAATGATGCCTGATTGCATGCAATGTTGACAAACTGAGAAGCAAATTTATCCCAGGATGCTTTTCCAGCTAATGTATGACTATATTTATTTGAAGAGAGCAAAGCATATCCTTGTGGGACCATTACCCACCTACAGCCAGCAGACATACCAGTCCCAGTGGAATGCCAGTTATGAAAACTACAAAAATAATCCAAAAGGAAAATGCATTTAAGTTTCTAGTTTGAAAGATTTAAACATTTTTGCTGGTGTGAAAATCTCTTTTTAAAGCAAACTCATGCTATTTGATACGTTGAAAGAGGAAAAAAAAAACTAAGATGAAAACATAAATATCCAAAAATCTGCTACTGTTCTCTGTGTGTTCCTGAGCACTTCTCTTAACATTTATCAGCTACATGGTTAGATCAAATAGTTCACAGAAACTGAAGTGAATACATCGGTGTGAAATGGACTTTTTTTCATTCGGATGCCTTTGTTTCAATTTTTTTTACATACAAAGGAACCCAGTCAGATTAACCCACATACCTATTATTTCCAAACCGGAAGGATTTTGTTCTTTGTTCCCAGAACCTCCCACCAATGCATAAGGCACACGTAATACCACTTTGCTCAAGATCAATGTAATCATATATTTTTTCTCTTATTTAGTACATTACAGCATTTCTACCCTGGCAGGGCCGCACTGCATATCTGTATTCAGCAGAGTTAAAGAACAAATGAAATTATTGCATCACGTGGTCCTTTTAGTATATGGTATCTCCATCACAGAAACATGCTACGCATTGTTACTAATTTTCAGCTCAGTCTTTTCACTAGGTTAAACTGATTTCTGCATCTTTTGCTAGATGTTTCCTCTAGTCTTTGAATCAGAATGTTGTTACTCTCTGTATCACCTCTGATTTTCCAGCTTGCTTCTGAAAATGGTAAAAATTAGACCCATGCCGCTTCCACCAGTGGTTTATACAGAAGCAAAGAGATCCTTCCATACACCATTCCCATTCATTGGCTTTTGGCTTAGGAACTATGAATCACGCTAGTCTTTTTGGCCCAAGTTTTACATAAGAATCTGCATTTAGTTGTTAGCTCACTATGATGCTCCAAGCTCTTCAGGATCCGTTTTTACAAGAATTTGAAAAAAGAACAAAAAGTCCAGAAAATGTCAAAAATGGAGAGAACTGGAAGGACACAGACACAGCAGTGTAAGGCAGGTCTTTCTTGTGGGTCTGAACCCACCCTGATTGTATTCTTACCCCAACAAAAGACAGGTATTTTAAAAAGTTTACATCCATCTCTTTTGGGAAGACTATAAAACAGACATTTACAAAAGATTCTGTTATGGGGCAGGTTTGTAAAAGACATAAGTGAACTGGCCCCTGAAGATAAATCTCTCTCCCTTGTTTTGATAGAGAGCTACTACATTTTCAGATAGGTAAATTTTGGTGATATTAAAACGTGTCAGGCTTGTGCCTTCACCTGCCTCTTCTCTGAGAATTCTGTGGACATATCTTTCACTTTTTGGCCCTGAACATGCATTTTGAACTTGAATACCTTAAAGAACAATTTATTTTAACAAGCTTAGTTTACCAAGTATATGTCTATATTTTTTGCTACTTGCCACAGTTAAAAGTACTGATATCATATTTATTCTTGGTTCATGGAATCATAGAATCATGGAAAAGCTTGGCTTGGAAGGGGCCTTAAAGATCATCTAGTTCCAACCCCCCTGCCATGACCAAGGACACCTTCCACCTTCCACCTTCCACATTGCTCCATCCATCCTGGCCTTGAACACTTTCAGGGATGGGGCATCCACTTCTCTAGGCAACCTCTGCCAGTGCCTCACCACCCTCACAGTGAAGAATTTTTTCCTAATATCTAATCAAAACACTCTCTTTCAGTTTAAAGCCATTCCCCCTTGTCCCTCTCCTACATGACTTTGTAAAGAGTCTCTCTCATCAGAGGTTAAATTATCTAAAAGAAAAAATAGTTGGACCTAATCCATAAGACTGCAGGACAAAGTGAGAAAAATTTCCACTTGATTAATTATTGAGATCTAAATTTGGACTGCACTAGTTACCCAATTTCTAGTTTATTTCATGTTTTGGGGATTTTTTTCCTATATTATTATAATCTTACTCTTCATTGAAACTAGGGTAAGGCTTGACAGATCGTTCTTATTATAAGTCATTGAATTTGCACAGTTAAAGGCAATTCAAATTTGGCTTTTCAAGGGCCCTGTGAGAGGTTTACTACTGAATTTCCTTGATGTCTCTTGAAAATGCTGGATTAAATTAGCATTTTAATCCTAGTCTCCCAGAAATGTGTAATTCTTACAAGTTGTGCCGGTTTGGCCAAAATCTAGTAATATAGCCCCTGAGAGAAAA
>VZTD01010890.1:969708-1083158 GCA_013397725.1 Rhagologus leucostigma
TTTTTTTTTTTCCTCAAGCTCAGTTTAAGGGCACAGAAAAGGCAAAATATTACTTTTTGGGCATAGAGCATGATAGGGGATACACATGATAGAGTCACCCCAAGACACAAGTCTTGCCTTACAAGTCACAGGTGAGGGCAAGACATGTTTCTACACATAACCTTCCCTCCTCCTCACACATACCATGTGACTATGTGTCAACAAACTTACAATTTGTCAGTGCAGAACATTTCACACAGAGGTTGGGGTGTTTGTTAGGAATGCAGCACACATTTGTCTTCACCAGTGTGATGGAAATGGAGCAAGAGACAGCTGAAGCTATCATTCCTTCACTCTGCTTTTCACCAAATACTAAACAAAGGACAAACTCTTGTACCAGATGTTCATATCAGGGTGTTAGGGGGCCAGAGAAAAGACCAAAAGTTTCTCACCATCTTATTATAAATGCCAACTTCTCTGCAATAGTAGTACTCATATGTTAATATTTTGGACTGATTAAAATCTGTCTGGAATATTTCAGAAGGGTGAGTTTTTCCCTACTGCGTGTGTGGGGGTTTTCATTCCTTTCTCTTTTTCTTTGAATAATCAGGAAAAAAAGCAACCTTATTTTGATTAATTGAATAGTTTCCATAGCAGCTGTGAGCCAGGTGGCTGGAACCAGTTACTTAGGATGCTAAAGTAAGGGTAATTAGTTTATTTTTAATCTTTTAATTCTGTGGGAGTGGAGTTTAGTGTGTTAATGGAAGAGGTTTTGTCGAGAAGTGTCTTGACTAATCTGTTATTATCATTTAGTTTTATTGATGAAGCTCAGGCTTTACATGAAAAGAAAATGAGTGGAAAATTCTGAGGCACGGCAAGCTACAATTTTCATTCTGGCTTAAAAGTCCCTAAAGGACTTTTTAATATTTTATTCTTATCAGGATTTTTTTTATAACTGAAAACCTGAGGGATTTGGTTCAAAGAACAACTTGTGTTCATGCAGAAGGACCTGCTCTAACATAGAGAAAAAGAGGCATTAATTGCAGAACAAGAAGGCATGGAAAACATATTAACTGTGTCATTCTTTTACCAGCTCCTATTGCTGAGGGAGGGCTGATTTTGATTATTTTACAATGTGTACATTTGCTGAGCAAAAACATTTTTTTATTACTTAATAGTCGTGTTTCTTAACTTGACTCCCCAACCCCTTTTTTTTTTTTTAATTCCTCCCACTAACTTCTGGTTTTAGTTTTAAAGCTACTTGTTCAATTACCTAGTTTTCCAGGTGAAAGAAATACATTTTCTGGCTTAAAACACGAAAATGGATAGATGCATCATTTCAGTATTTTCCATGTTCTATGAAGGCTTTCTTTTCTGTGGATTAAGGCCAATTAGCAGATGGAGATTTGTGAGCTGGAGAAAGTCCAAGGGGGAGGAGGCACTTTCTTTCAACTAGAGGCTCACTGACTTTACATCTACTATCAGCTAAATATTTTATTAGAAGAAAAATCCCTTCTCAGGGATACTTTTACTGCTATTTTCCCCCAGAATGTTCTAAAGCTACCTGAACAAATGAAGCACACAAGTTTTCCAAAGCTAAGCTCTGCTGGGCAAGGATGAGGGGGCCCAAATTCAGACCACCTATCCTATTTCCTGACTTAGGCATAGCTGTTTCTTCCCTGTAATAGAAGAGTCGCAGGTTTGCAGTTAAGGTTAGGAAAGGTTTCGAACTGCTCCTCATCATCTTGACTTCACTTATCTGTATCAGGAAGCTAAGTCAGGTAACCAGAAAAAGCTCAGACAGCTCCTGTGATCTGCTGCCTTTGTACACCACTTGTGCAGGCTGTGGTTGCATTTGCTTTAGCTTTCTGATTCTAATCTGACACATACTTCTGGATTTAATCTCTTAGTAGCTGTCTTTTACTGAGCTTTGCTTCATGACACAGAGCAGTCCCAAAGCACCTTTTGGGTCAGACTTAACAAGGTGTGCTCCGGAAGCACACCTATTGCATTCTCATCTCCAAAAGGTGGTCAGTTCAAGGGAAAAGGAACAACCCAAACAAGCACAGTGTTTACACCAGGTCCTCAGAACCAGTGGCTTCACTCTACAGATCTCTCTGTTGGGTCTAACTACTGAGTACCAAAGCCAGAGGCTACCAGAGAAAGCACAAAAACATACAAAAATATACAAAGATATTTCTATACAGTAAAAAACAACAACAATTTTATTTCATCTTCTCTTTCCATCCTGTTCACTAACTACTGGGAAAAGTCGCTGGCCCATGGCAGGACTATTCTCCCCAGCTATGTCAAGATTTTTTTCTGGGAGATTGCTTGTTCTTACAAACATAAGAGGTACCACGGAGTATGACAAGAATTACACGATATGGGTGACTCTGCGTCAGTGCTTCAGTATGATGCCAGAGGTGCCAAAACATTGCCTTAGCAGTGCAGAAAAGGATTCTTCACTTGTTTCAGACACTGCTGAAGGTGGAAATGAACCTTCACCCAGTTGAGTGCTTTGAAGAATTACCTGCCGTCAACCGGATGCTGTGTCTCAGAGCACCAAAGAGGTTAGAAAACAATAAAGCAAAAAAGAGGATTCTGATTCTGGCCCCAGTCTAGGTGTGGAAACACAGTATCTTGGTTGGGTATAAATAAAATGCAGAGATAATTTTAATTGTCTTTTAAAAAGAAATTTTAATTAATCCTAAGTTTTTGAGGTCAGCAAATGTTAGACAAGTATTAGATATTACTACATGACTCTACTTCCGCTATCACTACACAGTTAAAAGATAGGATTTTTGTAACTAGATACCTAATTTTAAAAGAATTATGTACATATGGCCAGCATTTTCATATGCATAATAAGTAGATGTTCAACAAAGTTTTCATTGCACTTGTTATTACTTATTTTGAATCTTTTCATTTTAATATATATAGACATTCATGCAGTTATTTAAAAGGGTATGAAGGAGCAATAAAGATGGGGCATCTCATTCTGAGCTACCCAAACTGCCTCCTTCCTCCTTTGTTCTTCTCTCTCTGAGCCCTCTTCCCACACCCACCATCTCCCATCTGCTTACACTTGCTGCTCACTGAACAGCTTCATTTGCAGCACACTTAATTGTAATCCACATCTTTCCCTCACTGACCAGTTCTGTTCCAGTCACTGTAGCAAGCAGGTTGATAACCTTCTCTTAAAAAAAAAACATTAAGAAAAACAATACCATAGCCTAAAACAAAGAGCAGGACAAGTGTAAGTACAAATGTTTTCTTTCTTTCTTGTTTCTTTGGCAGATGTTAAAAAGCTCTTGTTCTTTTACATAACGTCACCCGCTTGGTTTTGTCTTACTGTATTATAGGGATAAAACTTTAATTTTATTCAAACAATGATCTGAAAGCAGCAAATACTGTAGATTCCAGGGTGATTCCAGGTCAAGATCGGGGAGGCTCATTTGGTGAAAGAAAAGGAAAAGCAAAAACCAGAGGAAGAGAAAGCTTTGGTGTCTCCTAGGACATCAAGGGTTTCTTTACCTTGAAGAACCCATCTGTGCTTCCAAACATAAATACATGAAGGTGAGAGGTCTCCTTATTATGCAGGCAGGACAGAACAAGGCTGAATCCTATCCAGCTGAGCTGGTTCTGTTGCTTTGAACCCTCTCAGAACATAAAGATCACAGCACTCCCCAGTGTAACTGCGGCATTTCTTGGTTTGTTCGTCAGTCAGCTTTCTCTTCCCTTGGAGTATTTTTGGACTGCATCTTCAGAGAATATTTAACTCTGTTTCATCCACACTGTAAAGTGTGAAGGGTGTTAATGGAATGCTTTTTCTTAACCATAGTAAAATCCACGAAAGCTAATTTAAGCTGCCTGTTGCAACATTTTTTTAACCTGATCATTATTTACAAAGTATTCCATGCAGTGGAAGGGTGAAATTCTTTAAATATTTCCACTTTCAAAGAATAAAATAGTCATGAAATGTGTGTAGAGGGATGCCTAAAAGGCGACTCCTTTTGTTGAAAATTACAGATTTATGTTTGGGCTGAAGAGGTGTCAAGTTCTGTGATTCTCAAAGAAGGCAATACCGCTAAACACAACTCATTAAAAAAATTATTTCTACTACTGTCTGAGTTTAGATTCCAAATAAAAATTGAATGCGACATCTCCATCCTGTCATGAAGCTGTCTCAGTCCTCACTATAGTCCTGAAGCTGGGGGGAAGGGTTATGGAATTTAAAAGTTGTAGTTCACTCCTTTTCTTGCCTTCTCAGACTCCATTCTCATGGAGCTGTATTTCTGTCGTGCCTTGCCTGATTATTGAGATAAAAGACATTGCTGTAGAAAGGCTGGAGGGTTACAGAAATCAACGAAGCCACAGTAATTTGCCACAGCTGAGGCTCTGGCTCCTGACTTACCCTTTTATCCGTCTTGTGATCTACTCCTCTACCTCTCCATTTCTGCAACCTGCAGCCTTTTCCAAGGTAATTCTAGGAATCCCTCCAAAGAATGATAGTCTACCACAGCTGCAGTTTATTGTATCCATTTCTATGTTTCTATTAATAAATAAATGAATAAATCAATGAATAAATATATGCATGTATAAGTCTATATACCTAACAGAAGATGGCACCAGAACAGCTGTTGGCATTGACAAATGACTGTAATCGCCAGTGGAGCTCTATCTACTTAGAAAGACTTAGGAAAAAAGCCCACTTTAATTAAAAATATTGTATGGATGGATAGAGGTGTAGGTGGATTGTCAGTAGAAGTTTTCTCACTGATTGGCCAGGGTTTTTTTCATAAATATTTTCTTTTTCTCCTTTGAGAAAAGCAATTCTAGCAAGCTACTGTATCTTGAGATTGAAAATGAACTTGAATTACTTTAAATTCTCATCATGTGCTGTTTTGTGGTTTATTGTTACACCTTTGGAACACAATCTAAATGAACAATAGAAAAGACAATGGTAAAAATAAGAACAATCATATCAAGAAAATGCTGTAGGTTTAATGTTATTATTTAAACAGCAGCTTCCTGTCCTAATACAATAAAGTGAATAGTGACAGCTGCCTGTTGTTTGAAGGCATCAGGAGACACTGTCATTTACTTTGAACCGGATTCAGAGCACATATGAACAAAACTATGCTTCTCCTAAAGCTTGATGATAATAAAAGTATGTCTGGAAGATGCTAACTATTTCCTAGGTATAAATTAGTAATTCTCCTCAGTGAAGACATATTAATGAAGCAGCAATGCTTGAACAGTAGGTATCACTTTTTTTTCTTTTTAACATCTCATTTCTTGTAGATACTGACAGTTTTCAAGCTGAGGTGTATATTTCAGAGAGCAAGGTCTTGATGATATGAGCATATTGTAGTATATAAATAATAGCTTCTGTGAGTGGGTCTTGGCACATTCTTTCCAGTGCCAGATTCTTTTGCTCAAACTGTTCATGTGGAGATGAAAAAAAGGACTTGCATTTTTCAAACAGGCTTTGTTCTTGTCAGACTGACAACATTTAAATAAACATAATCATCTGTTTTGTCATCATTCTTGAGTGCAAATAACTTTTGAGAAAAGGTTTGCCTCATTTTAAAAAAGAAAAAATGAAAGATGTATGGGCCTGAAACCCCAGGGTCCTGCTTAGATGTCTTCACAATTTGAGAAAACACATTTTATTAAAGACAGAGAATTGGCTTCATGGTACCATTTTCTTTTATTGATGCCCTCATTACTGTGGGATAATGCATCATTAAGGCATGAGGCCAGGATCCTATGTCTTTTTCCTTGCCCATCTGTGGTGGTAAATTCAATTTCCTGTGTTAGCCTATATGTTTTCAGAAGTTTTTTCCTTCTCCTTCCATAGCTGTATACTTCTTCTATATTTACAATCAGGAAAAAAACAGTAAATGTGAAAGTGCTGTGAACAACTACAGGAGGAAAACCATTACATGAATGACTATTTTCACAATTTGAATACATGTTTTGAAGTGTTTTATAAAATCTTATTTTCATCCTGAAACAATGACATTTCAGCTTCAAATTTTGAAGAAATTATCATGCTCTACTTGGCCCTTGGCAGGCCACACCTGAAATACTGTGTTCAGTTTGGGTCCCTGCTACACAAGAGAGATGTAGACAGGCTGGAGAGGGTCCAGAGAGGGTTATGAAGGCCCTGATTTTCTGTATATTCAATAAAGCTTGAAAGGTTTAACTTTACCCTTAAAATTGCTCTTGCCAAACTGAAAAACCACTTTTCTCTGTGCATGCACTGAAGAAGAATATCTCTGAAACTATTAAAAACTTTATTGGCTGTAGAGCTGAGACTGAAAATAGAGACTGGGAAGCCTGCTATATGAAAAAAAAAGCTGAGAGAACAGGATGTGATCCCTCTTAAGAAAAGAAAGCTTAGGGAAGGCCTCGTCACCATGTTCCAGTATTTAAAAGGTGGCTAAGAAGAAGATGAAGACTGCTTTTTCTACAAGGAGTCACATGGGAAAGACATGGGTAATGTGTACAAGTTACTCCTGGGAAGTTACTTCTGTCTTCTCAGAAGGGCACTCCTGAGAACTAGCGCAGAATATCTGTGAACTTTTCTTCTCATACTTGTTTCAGATATGGATAAAATGTGATTTTCATAATGACTAAATAAGGGGATCTCTGTATGTAAACCTTTCTACAACATTCAGAGAAGGAAGATCTGGTGATTATTATAAGAAAAGCCTTGCACATGCATGTACAGTAACGAGGGCAAGCAGATTGCAAAAGCAGAAGCATGTGGTATAAAGCCAAAGCTTTTATGACCAACTGTAAAGAAGTGGTGAAATGTATTCCATCTGGAAAAGATTATGACCCAGAAACTACTAAAAGCTGGACAGCCATGAAGACCTGACCGTGTCTGACCTCTACGTTTTTTGCAGAAATTTTGAACTGATCCATGATAAGAAAAAATTGAGTACTTGAACTATAAGCTTGTTTTGAGTCTTTGTATCTCTACAGAAGATTGGCAGGGGATCGACTGAAGGATTGTGAAGTAGGGAAAAACTTCGCTACAACAGTGGCTAGTCTCAGAATCTAGAATACAATATTTTTAAGTGTTTTTAAAAATCTTATTTCCATCATTAACATTGTTATTGATCAGGGAGCTTTGCTGGATGAAAGATTTTGCCCTGAAATAACTAGATGGAAGGAAAAATATCTCCCTTCCAGTACCACTTCTTAACAGTATATTGCTGAGATATTTATAGATGTTTCCTCCACAGACATCACCAAGAAGACCTTTGTAATGATTTCCTTTAAAAGATATTTTTCAACAGTAGGCATTCTGGGGAGAGCAACTGACCTCTTGCCTAGTATGAGAGCTCCTCCCAGTATGTCTAATGGTCTTATTGTCTTCAAGGCTGGTCAAAATTCTGTTCAGAGAAATGTATCCGTGGCTGGGTATAATAAAAATTTCCAACATTAAATCCCAAGAAACAGAACCAAGACATAATATCTTGGATGTTGTGTGTAGTATGTCCATTCAATTTCCTGAAGGTTTTCAGTTTCAGGGCAATTTCCTTATAGCTTTAAGCTTTAGCACTTTCAGGTATGGTTTTTCTTATAAAAAAAAAAGAGGGAGGGAATAAAAAGCCTAGAAAGCAAACAAAAATGGCAGTTTTTCACAAGGGAATGCTCAGTTATAACCCAACAGTCTATCGTGAAACAATACTGTTTGATTGCATCACAGTCTGTTTCAGTATGATTTATGTGTTCCCAAACTACTCAGTACCATGCTGTAGGAAATATAATATATTAATTCCAGACAAAAACCTTTATTAACCTGCAATTAGGGTAAAAAACAACTAGTCTTCATTTGGTCAAGGATCTCTTCATAAAACACTGAAATACATCCAGGAGAAAGTCTGGGATTTAAAATTTAGGTTCCATTTCTCAAGAACAAAATACTAAAATAACTCCAAGTACTAGTAGACAACAGCTCAGCTTTTACAGATAATTAATTGTGGTCTTGATCCTGTTCTTCAAATAAATGGAAAAGATCATTTACCTGGAGGAACAAATTCTTCGAAAGCAGGCAGAAACCCTAAGATGTCACTTAGCTGCCTGATTCATCTCACATCTGAATTTAAAGTGTAGAATATTTTGTGCTTACAAAGCGTAATAGTTCTACAACCTCAACAGTCTCCTGTAGTCTCTCCTCAAACCTAGAAATGGGTCCTAAACCCCATGGAACGTTGTATCTTGTACATGGAATGTTGCATATGAATAGGTCTTGTCAGTGTTGTTGTGAACTTGTAAGTCAGGTCTAATGTTGAGCTCCATTTTGAGAGGGTTATGTGTGCGAGGTGAGCAGCTCACAAATTGCTATTGATTAACACAATAAATTATGAATGTACAGCTCCCAAGTCATTTTGCAGTAATAAAACAGACACCTCCCCTCCCCCTAGCGCTGCACTCCCAAATATGTTCAGATTAAAAATCCTTTTTGTTCTAAACTCTTCTTAAACTATCCTTAAAAAGAAAAAAAACTCTCATTTGGTCTATGAAATGTTAGGTATTTTACTTCAGTTTAGATCAAGTCGTTGGGTAGTGAGAAAAAAAGGTCAGAATGCAAAGGAATCTGTCTTCATCCAAAAGCTAAAGTAAAACTGGATTCTTTCCACAATGTAATATTTCACTCTCCTATGTATCACACTTTCTGGTACATGGGATTTTGCAGCCAAATAAGGTAGTTCAATTACTTTAGAGAGAATGCATTATTTATCGACCAAAAGGTCAAAGGGGACCATGTGGTGCAGGGAATTTTCAGGAGGAATGGTGATCATTTGTCAAGAGAGAAGAAATGTACATTGATATGTGAAGTTATTATCCTTCTCCTGATCACAATTTGACCTTTCTCTTGCTAGAACTATATATCATCCTAAGGAAGAGGAAAACAGGACACAACCCACAAACAGGCAGGAGACTTAAGGTGATGATTAGAAGAGCTAAAATGAATGGATAACCAAGAAAAATGGGCCATTTGTGCACACAAACGTTACATGTGTTTTAAAGGATAGAAGACAGTTTTATCACAGAGACTGGGTGATATGTACTCCTTTCAAAATCTGAAGGTTTATACTAAAAAATAAAGAACACTTTTCTTTCTTTTTTTTTTAAGGCAAGCATTTAAAAACATTGCAATTCATAGGCGTCTTCATAAAATTAAATTTTCTACTAAACCAGTTTATTCTGTTCTTTATTTTTTTTTCCTTTCTATGTCTCTTTCAGGATGTGCTATTCATATGTATATGACAAGAATGGAGGAGGGAAAAGGACAAGAAATGGCAGGTTTGTGAAAGGTTGAATAATCCACAGATGGAGAAAAGCAATTTTGTTCTGTGACCTATTGGAATACAGAGATTGTACATGTGGCAAGGGTGAGAACAAAATACATCTTCTGTTATGATCAAACTTGCAGCACACTATTCCAATGACAGGTTGTGTGGCACACAAAAACACGCGGTGGCTGTGCAGAAAGGCAGGTAGAATTTATTACTTTGCAACTTGTATTTCTTTCTGTTTCCTATCATTTTCAAGACACATAGGATATGCCTAAAGTATTAATTGTCGAGGGAAAAAAATTAAAGTTTAATTTTTAAATCCTTCCTTTAGGCTATGCAATTTTGCAGCAACACAAATGATGGGAGGCAGAGATCAAAGATACATCTACCAATGTGTGCGTAGATAGTTACTTCATAAAGGTTTCACATTCTTCTAGTGGGTTGGCCCTGGCTCCAGCTAAGCCTCAAACAGCTTCTCACTTGCCTCCACCCCTCAGCCCAGAGGTCTTAGCTTAATGCTCTCACACACATGTTTACTGGTATATTCTATTCAGCAGCATAGATGGAGTTTATCCAACTCTATGTCTAATTTTGCAGTTCTTTTTCTGGTGCTCAGGTGCTTCAGCAAAGTGATATATGCTGCAAGAAATTAGAAATTAGTAAAATATGACATCATGGAGTATTCAAATACATCATTAAAGTACAACAACTGGGATTGTTGAGTTGTTTTCCCCATTAGCTGGTTCTATTTTCAAAGTCAAAAGTCCTTAGAAAATCAGTCTTTTCCACCAAGCATTTTATATCTAATCCTAAAATCCTAACCCAACCAAGTCAGTGGACATAGCATTTTTCATCTAATGTATTCAAATTACAATTTAGAACAGTATCAAACAAAAAAATTTATCTATGTTAAAAGAAATGTCTTCACATGCAGACTGAAGAACAGTTTTCCTGCTTAATATATTGCCAAGCATATTGGTTGTTAAACACTGATAACTGTACAGAACCCTTTATTTCACTGAAGTTGCTGATGACCAAACTTCTTTCTGTTACACTATAGTAATAATCACTTCCAATGTTGATTTAAATTTCATTACGAAGCCATCTGAGGAAAAAAGGAGAGAAATTCCTTAAGCATTTTATAGTGAAAGGAAGGTATCAAGATCAGTGTACAGAACCTCCCAGCACCAGCCAATCCTGCGGATGCCATTCACAAATAACCTGTGTAGTGACCCATTACTTAGTCAAATCTTTGGTTGGAAATATTCCACAATGCATGCCTGAGAAAAAAGTAAGCTTTTCTAAAAGAGGTAAGTCAAAACAGATATTCAACCTCACATTTATCATCATTTTGCCTACACTGAGTCAAGTGAGTAAACTTTTTTGTTTGCGAAATTATTGTCCACAGAAACTTGGGACTGGCAATCTGTAGAGCAGATGCATCTTTCCTGTCAGCAGTATGACTTTCACTTATGATAACTGAAGTTTCAGTTCATATTTTGTTATTAAAGCCTTAGGCCCAGGTAAGCTTAAAAGTCAGCAATGCTGTCTGCGCTGTATGAGGGTAACAAATCTCTCTTTTCCATTCTTCCAGCATTTGTCCTTCAGAGCTCAAGGAAATTTTAGCACCAAAGACAAAATTTTACTGGTTGGACCAGGATACACAAAATTCAGAGAAGCCTGGGACTGAAGAGACTGAAATTAGGTGGAGGCTGGTCAACGGTCATGCCTGGCATTCACCAGAAGCTAAAACCAAATGAGCAGTTGGCAGAAGGATTACTAGTCCTGGGAGTTGTTTGTGAGTGAAATGAAAAGTCTGAACAATTCTATCAGAAAGTATCACACTTAAACCAATGCACTGAATAATTCCCAAATATAAATATCTTTTCCTGAGGTTGAGAAGTAACCTGAAAGGCTCATCATTTTTATGCTATATGAGTAGTGAATTTTTGGTTTTTTGCTTTTTGGATATTCGCTGACAAAAAGTCTCACCCTTTAAATTGTCCTCTAAAGACTTAAACAAACAAGCCCTCAAAAGAGTCCAAAAGCTGCAGGAGAAAGGATTTTGTAAGGCAGATTCCATTATTTTGGAATAATCTCCTGGGAAGGTGTACTGTCTCAATTAAAGAACAGCAATCCATCTAAGAAGACACTTTAAATTTGTGTTTGTGTAAAACTATTAAGACCAGAAATTGTCAAAAAAATGCTTCTGACATCACAAAGAAGCGAGAAACAGTATAATAGCATAACAGTATAACAGTATCATAAAACTCTGAAAAGTGTCATATGGCATCTGTATTATGATGCACAGATACCTCCTCCATCACTGCTTTGCCATCATGCTGCAATTTCAAAGTTGTTTCAAGTCACTGCCAAACACTTCCAAGGTTTGCCAGTATTCAGGAAAGACTGGAAGAGCCTGGCAACATCTGGACTCAAGAGGTAACTTAAACAAAGTTATTATCAGTGCACGCTATCTCGAAATTTCATGGTGAATGAGGTAGAGAGAACAGATCTCAGCTGGAGTAGCTCTCCATTTTTTCTTAATACAAAAGTCAGAATCACCTGAATTCATATGAACTCCAAAGCTATCATTTTCCCCATTTTCAAATGACTGAACTTTCAATCACGGAGGACTCCTGCCTCAGTCAATGCAAGAACTGAAACACTCCTGATGATATCTTTATACTGCGAGAGATACTAAGAAATGCCTGTAGGTTTTAATATGCAATTTTAAAAGACATTCAGACATAACACTGGTAAAAAGGAGAAAATTTCATCCTGAATAATTTATTATTATTCATTTAATTCATTATTTAATTAATATTATTAATTTAATTAATATATTTAATTATAATTTATATATATTATTATTTATTTTCAGTGAAAAAAAAGTAGCAAATAAGAGAAATTAAACAAGGAATATTAGTAAGGAAGGATTCAGCCATAGTTGTAATCTCAGACTATGAGGAGTTCAAGTCTGAGGAATTTCTGGCCACTTCTTCCTAATCCTATTTGCATGTCTTAGTCATGTCTATGCCGTTTGGGGAGACTGTGCCATGCATTAGATAGGTCTAATGAATCACATCTATTTGCAAAGAGGCAGATTCAGTGCTGTCGTGCTGGGGATATCTAAAGATGGTACCACCTCTGAATTTCTTTCAGCCATAGAAGTGCAGATTCTGCGATTCAAATAAGTAGAAGTGGAATTCATGCAGAATTTTTAAGAATCCACAAGTGTAATGGGTAAAAAATAAAATGCAGAACTGATGAATGCCACATATGACAAAACATAGCAATAAGAGGCCTTCTGTTCCCTCTGTAGGTGAAGAATGACTCTATGAGAAAAGATAAAGGGTGCCTGGCAAAAATAATTAACCATATGTTCCTGGAGCCCTCCTACATCACTTGCAATTTGTATAAAATATGAGCCAGGTCAGATGCAGCAAATGGATAAGGTGACTGCAGCAGGCTACTCCCACCCAAGAGTGGGTACCACTAAAAACCTGAACTCAGAATCACAGGTGTGGCTTTACAGCCATTTACACCTTTATGTGTAATATGTAGCTGTGCATAAGAGCCTGCATAGGAAAAGAAGCAAGAGAAGATTGTTATAAAGGAAACATTCTGGGTTTGGTTCATCTGTGGTGTCCTATGTTGCCTTGTCATGCCATTTAATATACCTATTCTCTACTGATTTCTATATGAAATGGGATAGTATTTCCTAGCTTTATGGAAGTTGTGTTTAGAAAAAAAAAAAAGAATTTAGTCTTGTCAACTGTTACAGACACAAGTTATAAAACCAGACAAAAGGAGTCTCTCCAAATGGATAGATACAATGCATAGAGAACATTATTTTGAATTTCACAAATTGCTTTGGCTTTATTCACTTTCACTTACGTATTTTTCCTTATCAGAATGAGAAAGAATCAAAAAAGCCCTTTAGGTCATAGAACTGTTTCAGTTATGTTTTTTTCCCAGTGCACACTGACTCTCAGAATGGTATTGCAGTGGCTAAATAATCTGGAAATTGCAAAGAATTCTAAAATATGTATCTGTATGTGCAGGATTTCCATGAGCTTCAAAATTCAAAGATACTTTCTTCTCCTTATAATCAGCAGGAAAATCACGCCATATGACTCATAAAAACACCAGCACATAATCAAAGTTTCTGTGGGAAAAAAAGTGCTGTAGATTTGGAATTTTCAACAAATGGTAATGTATTTAAACAAATGGTAATGGTTTTAAAATGTTATATGTGATTACATAAAATTATCTTTTTTTTTAGAGACTCAAAACCCCTTAGTTCAGATAGTATGTTAAAAAAGCAATAGCTAACAAAAAAAAAAAGAAAAGGAAAAAATATTGCTAAGGTAACATAATAAAGTAGTAAGACTTATTATACGGCTGTACATTAAAATGGCTTTCTCATCAGATATATTTTGGCCTCAATTCTGAAAAACAGCTCAAGAGAACTGTGACATGTAGAAGAATTAACCCCACTTGTAGAGAGTAAGGTAAACAAAAATCCTTCTTGTTGCAGCAGCTCACATCACAAAGAGCTAGAGCTGCTAAGAAAAACACCTAGTTAAATTAATGGTGGCAACTGGTGGTTAATATCAAGTGATACATATCAAGATATGGTATTTAATTTTCCTTCACTGTCTTCTTTAATTTTGGCACTTATCTATATCTTCATAGGAATTTACATTTCTGGAAAAGAAAAGCTGGCTAGATCCACAGAGCACATATATGACTCCAATGAATTCATAATGTGAAGAGTGAAGTGTGATATTCAAGAAAGTAAAAGGATGCAAGTATAGCATTCCTGACCATGTAAGTTGGAAAAACTAAAATGCTCACTATGCAATAGAAAACTGTGGAATTTTAATCCACTTAGGCCTGCTTAAAGCTCCTGAGTCACTTAGTTTCATAATGCTCACACAGTTTAGAGTACTAGACTGTGGATTTGGGTGAGAGGGCATAGTTACATTGACCTACTAGTTACATCAAAACATGGGATGGGAGCAGGGCTTTCTCTGTTATTTTTATGGTTTCATATGTTCACAACATAAAAGTCCTCCAAGGAATGCTGAGGAGAACGTGACACACTGAGTGCTTTATAACCACCTGATGTATCTGTAGAACCTATTGCTATACTCGTCCTGCTATGACAAGCCCTACTAATACCAGCTTTGAGAGAGCAAGATGCGTCTGACAAAAAGCTCATTTAGCCATTTTGTAGTTTGGCCATTCAGATATCAAAATTATTTAATGCATTTAAATACTAAGTCCACCCAGCTTCAGTCAGTTGTCATGGGTTCACAGTCTGGGAACTGTGACCTTTGCCTAACTGCTAATAGTTTCAGGAAGTTTGGCTGGACGGGAAAAAGCACTGAAGGCCTTGATACAAAGAATATTTGGGGTATCAAAAATGGTGAGAGACATGGGAAGCATAGGTGATATAAGCTTTTTCTGAGAGGTAAATTTCTGTGTTCTTAAATTCTGTTACATTTGTGTTTTCTCAATTTTTTATTATCATACTGTGAAAAGACCACATGAAAACCTTGAGTTATGCGTCATGCAACTCATCCTTTCTTTTTAGTGACTATACGCTTGTTAAATTAATTTATTTTTTCTTTCTCTTTTTTTTTGTCTTATTATGCTGCTATTCAAATGTGGATTTTGAAAGTAACTTTATTTTCAAATATGTATATTTTGATGGAAATAAATTCAAATAATTAGCATGTCAATTTGTAAAGATAACAAATCAAAGCAAGAGAAATGAGCAGTTTCTACTTTTCACGATTTGCATGCTTTTATCGCTTTTTGCAGGACTGTGTAAAGGCAGGCAGATTGCTGTTCTGCACATTTACATTAAGCGCAGAACAATAGAATAGTTTGGGTTCAAAAAGACCTGTAAAGCTCATCTAGCCCAACATCCCACATTTTGAACTAGATCTGGTTGCTCAGAGCCCAACCCAACCTGACCTTGTGTGTTTCCAGGGATGGGGCATCTACCACCTCTCCAGGCAATCTGTGCCAATGTTTCACTCCCATCATCATAAAAATCTTCTTCCTTATTTCTAATCTAAATGGACCCTCTTATCCTTGTCCTATCACAGCACTCCTTGTCCTATCACAACAGACTCTGCACAAGAGAGACATTGACCTGTTGGAATGAGTCCAGATGAGGGTCACTATGTTGATCTTATCAACCTATTGAGCCCCTATCCCGTGAAGACAGACTGAGAGAGTTGGGGCTGTTCAGCCTGGAGAAGGGAAGGCTTTGGGGAGAGCTTCTAGCACCTGCCAGCACATGAAGAGAGCTGGAGAGGGCATTTTCACAAGGACACATGGTGACAGGACAAGGGAGAATGGCCTTAAGCTGAAGGAGGGTAGGTTTCCATCAGATCCTAAGAATAAATTGTTTACTGTGAGGGTGGTGAGGCACTGGAACAGGTTGCCCAGAGAAGCTGTGGACTCCCCATCCCTGGAGGTGTTCAAGCCCAGGGTGCATGGGACTCTGAGGAACCTTGTCCAATGGCAGGTGTCCCTGTCCATTGCAGGAGGGTTGGAGTTAGACGATGTTTAAGATCTCTTCCGACAGTGACCATTCTATGGTTCTGTCATCTTTCTTATAGCCCCCTTTAAATACTGAAAGGCCCCTTAAGGATTCCTCAGAGTTTTCTCTTCTCCATGATGAACAACTCATGCCATGCTTGAGTATATTGAGCTGGGCTGCTTTGAAGAAATCTCTCTTCTGGGACAAATACCTGCATTATCGTCAAAAAGTACAATAAGGAATTTTCTGTTAAGTGTTTATATTACAGAAGTTAAAGGAACTCCATTATTAAGATTTAAGCACTATATCTGAGGCTGGTGCAGAGGCAAAGAAATCATCTGGCAAAACTATTTTAAGCAAGGAAAATGTGGGTATAAATATGATGTATGTATTATATTATAATTAATTTGCCTGCTTCTCACACTGCACAAGAAAGAATACTAATGAATATGGGCATAAATAATCAGTGCACTCATCAAGCTATAGTTCAGTAAGAACCTGAATTAATGCATTAATGCAAACCTAAAATCATGACTTTAGATTTAGTTGTTATCCCATGCAGATTAACAGCTATATGATTAGCAAGTATTCATGAACATCAGTTATTTTATCTCCTCCCCAGGAACAACTCTGTAGGTAAGATGCTTTCTTACATTCTAGGATTGCTAGAAAAGGGAAAGATGCAATCCTAGCTAGGCGCTGGTGTCACTAGCAGTACAGGTGTTCTTTCTACCTGTACTATTTGCATCAGTAATATTGGAAGGTTGTGATGAAGTCTTGAGGAAAAACATGCTCTCTAGGTGTAAAGGCTGGAATTCTTTGTAGTAGTGTTCAAATGAGTACTTCTGTAATGAGGAATGAGCAGAACAAGTTTTATTTCCATCTGCTGTAGAGACAAAAGTAACGGGAAAAGTTCAGTGTGTGAATATTGTTTTCCTAAAAGATGGAAAGATGCACTTAGTTATTTGTCTGAATTTCAGATGGAGTATGGAATAGTAGTAGAGACTATCTGGAGACTCAAAAGCAACATAATTATGAATGAGAGTCTTCATCAGTTTTAGTTAAATTGATTAAACTGCTTCTCAGATAGATATTTTGGTCGGTAGCAGAGTAATTGAAATAAAGGGTCTATCCCAAAGAGACTAAAGCACTTGCTAAAAGACAAGACACAAAAAAATCATAATTTATTATGCCTAATAAAGGGGTAATTAAATAAAATGCGATGGGGTGTCATACGTTATACATAAGAAACCATGACAGATGGTACTGATGCCATCCTAATTTAAACTTCAGTGACAGTCTAGAAACTGGAAATCTGAAGTGTTCTATACTTCTTCTCTATTTCCAGTACAATGAGGGAAACACACTGCAGATGCAAACAATTAGTTTAAATAATTTCAGAAATATTTGTTATTTTTTTTCCAGATTAAATTACTGGTTGTCTTGTAATTAAAACAAAAACATTTAATTTTCCTGTAAATAATGCTAGTAAAAGCTGAGATATAATGATGCCTTCAGTAGAATAATAGAGTAAGCTATGAATGGACTTATCAGGATAATCTAGTCCAACTCTTCGCCTTGCACAGCACATCCCCAAGAGTCACACCATATGTTTGGGAGTGTTGTTCCAACGTTTCTTGAACTTTGTGAGGAATGATGTTGTGATCACTTCCCTGCGGAGCCTGTTCCAGTGCCCAGCCACCCTCTGGGTGAAGAAACTTTTCCTGATATCCAGCCTAAACCTACCCTGACTCAGCTTCATGATGAGTTTCCTTGAGTCCTGTCCCTGGTCACAGATAAGAGATCAGTGCCTGCCCCTCCTCTTCCCCTCACAAGGAAGATGCAGACTGCAATGAGGTCTCCCCTCAGTCTCCTCCAGGCTGAACAGACCAAGTGCCCTCTGCCATTCGTCATGTGGCTTCCCCTCAAGGCCCCTCACCATCTTTGAGGCCTTCCTTTGGATGGTCTCTAACAGCTCAATGTCTTTTCTATATTGTGGCACTCAAAACTGCCCCCAGCACTCAAGGTGAGGCCTTGGTGCAGAGCAGGATAATCCCCTCCCTTGTCTAGCTGGCGATGCTGTGCCTGATGCCCCCCAGGACACGCTTGGCCCTCCTGGCTGCCAGGGCACTGCTGACTCATGTCCAGCTTGCCATCGACCAGGGCCCCCCGGTCCCTTACTTTGGCGCTGCTTTCCAGCATCTCCTTCCCTGGTCTATACACACATCCAGGGTTGCCCCATCCCAGGTGCAGATTCTGGCACTTTCCCTTGTTAAACTTCATACGGTTGGTAATTGCCCGTCTCCAACTTGTCAAGGTCTTTCTGTAGTAGTTGTGTTAATGATGGGCAAACATTTTAGCCAGCACTTAACACCCCATTAAAGGTAACAGAAAACCTTGGAGTCTTCCAAAATTGACCCAGAACACTACTGTGTTCTGTTTGCTCTGTAAGGAGTTTAATGTTACATTGCAATTGTGGGACTGAGAACATTTCTCAGAAGACAGTGCACACTGCTGGTGTTGCATTTCCGTGGCGAGATGAGTCTCAGTGATATAGAATTCATTTCCCTTCCTCTAATACAAATAATGCTGCTGAAATTGGGTTACAAGGCAGATAGTCACAGTGTGAGCCAGTAGATTGGTAAAAGCAGAGAGCCATGGAGCCACGACCAGTGATTGTATGGTGTTGCACTGATCATGGCTTCTCAGCCTTAAATTTCTGTTAACTAAACAATGTGAATGGTAGTTGTGAATTTGTGTAATTAATCTATATTTCTAGAACAGATTAAAAAAATTATGTATGTGTATTGCACCACTCAGAGATTTTATAACATTGTAGCATAAGAGTATGAATTTTCAATAAAAGTTTAATAAGAATATTAGAATGTTAGAATATTTTTAAAATGCTTTTTCGTCCAAGAATTCCAAGCTTAAAACATGTTAATAAAAACAACAAATAATTAGGAAAGTTTGAATGCATTCTGCTTGCGGATTCCTGTTTGAAATGGTTTACCACGTGAACTTCACCTGGTTGCAATTGCGATTTTCTTAATTTCTCATTTAGAAGTATTGGACTGCTTGTTAAACATATACTTAATCCTCATTAAAAGCCTAGAAACAATTTCTCCAACATAACTGCACATTGATTAATATTCTGAGTGAGTGTTCATATGTTCTTTTACAAACTACACAAGAGGGTATTAGAGAATATTAGGATCACAGGATACTGAGCTTTCAGACAGCTGGAGAGGCACCGGCTCAGCATGTCAAACATTTGAACAGCTCCCCAGTGCTTAGACACCACATTTATTTGTCTGCACCCTCATGCTGGGCTCCACCTCCCTCTGCCCTAGCCCTGACAGCGAGGCCCAGGGGACTTGGGGTGGGCTGGGCGTGACGAGAGTCTGAGATGTGGCCACAGCCCTGGATGTCAAGATGTTCCCACACAGACAGGAGTGACAGCAGGCTGTCCGTCTTGGCCACTGTCCTCATATGCCTGAGTAATCATCTGTTCCTCTGCATTGAAGCAAATCTGAAGAACAACAAAATTTTTCTTGGGAAGCCGAGGGCTGGGCTGGCACCACCCTCCTCCTGTTCTGATAGCAGCTCTGTCACAGCAGGTAGAGCATGGGCAGGGGCCGTGTCACCAGAGGCTGGTGACAGGGCCAGCCCAGTGAGAGTATAAAAAGAGCTGCACTGTATAAGATTTATTTTGTTATTGCAAGTCCCACAGTCTGGCCACAGTATTCATGAACTAGGTTTAGAAGCAAGGAGAGACATTCATGGTAGTGGTGGGTTAACTTTGCCTAAGGGCCACAGTCCCACCACAGTGTTCACTCACTGTTCCCACCACAGTGTTCACTCCTCAATGGGACAGTGAGAACAGCGGATGAAAAATGGTTGTTGCTTGAGATAAAGCCAGGGAGGTTGCTGAATGGTTACTGCCACGGGCAAAATGGACTTGGCTTAGAGAAAATTAATTTAATGTATTGACAATTAAAATAGACTTTGGTAGTGAGAAACTGAAGCAAAAATTAAAACTACAGCTTCTCCTCTCCCAGCTTCAACTTCACTCCTGACTCCCCTGACATCCCCACACCACACGGTGTAGGGGGTTGAGGAATGGGAGTTATGGTCACTAAATAACTCTGACTCTGCTGGTCCTTCCCCTGCTCCTGCAGTCCTCTGGGAACTGCTCCAGCATGTGTCCTTGAAAAAGGCTGCAGCGTGAATTTCTGCTTCACCGTGGCCTCTCTGTGGGCTGCCGGGCAGCACCTGTTCCAGTGCCTGGAGCACCTCCTCCCCCTCATCCTGCTCTCTCCTTGGTGCTCACACTGCTGATTCTCACTTTACCCCCCTCACTCTTCCAGATTTTTTTCCCTTTCTTAAATATGTTTTCGCAGGGGTACCCCACACTTGGCCCAGTTCTCTCCTGAGATGGGTCTGCTGGAGCCAGCTGGAACTAGCCTGCCTCTCCTCACAGAGCTCATGCAGCTCCCCCTGCCAGCATCTCTTCCAGGGACAGCCGGCACATGTATCACGTATGTGCACTTTTATGCGGCCCAGCTCTTTGCTCTAGAAACAGCTTTGGGTTCTGCGTGACTGCACAGGAGAGCTTGAACTGCTCACCTCCTGACATGAGCAAGAGCACAAAAAGAGATTATTTACGGAGTCAGAAAGGATCGTGACAAGAATGGTGATGCAGAATATACCAAAACTTCTGTTTAACCAGGAAGCATCTACTCAGAAAAGAGAACAGATTATCTATCAGCTTGCTTCTTTAATTTCTCAGTGACAATGTTTCTGCACCTCACAGAGGTTTATATGAAAACATCACCCATTTTTTTGCATCTTAAACTGAAGTGCAGTGAGACTGGCAGTGTAATATAGAGTGGCACACATTCCACGGGGTTACAGATATGCATAGCAACTGAGCAAAACAAGAGCTAGTTGATGCACTTTTAAATTACTGTTTTCAATCCAGGCAATTAAAATTACTCTTATTGAGATTTACTGTGTTAGCTGGTATTTCCCAGGAGTGGAGGATATGAAAAACATTCCAAATATTAGCAAAGTAACTTTTTAAACCACAATAAAAAAAAGACATTAAGCTATTAAGCTGTTATCCAAAGGAGGGCCAGGAGGATGGTGAGAGATTTGGAGGCGAAGCCTTACAAGGAGCCCTGAGGTAATTTCTTTTTTCAGCCTAGAGAAGAGGAGACAGAGAGGTGACCTCATTGTGGTCTTCAACGTCCTCACAAGGGGAAGTGGAGGGGCAAGTACCAATCTCTTCACTCTCATGCCCTGTGACAGGACCCGAGAGAGTGGCTTGAAGTTGTGTCAGGGGAGCTTTCGGTTGGATATCAGGAAAAGCTTCTTCACCCAGAGGGGGTTTGGGCACTGAACAGGCTCCCGAGGGAAGTGGTCACAGCACCAAGCCTGACAGAGCTCAGGAAGCATTTGGACAATGCTCTCAGGCACATGGTGTGACTCTTGGGGTGTCCTGCGCAGGGCCAGGAGTTTTATTCAATGGTCCTTGTGGGTCCCTTCCAACTTAAGATATTCTATGATTCTACATTTGGTATTTGGTATATTGTATTGATAATAGTCCTTAAGCGTTACTTGAGTTCAAACTTTCTCCTTACAGCATATCTGCCCTTACAAGACGCTGGACTATGTGGTTGCTTAGTAGCAATCTTCTCAGTCTGTGGTATGGGAGAATAAACAGTTCTTCCCACTCTTGTACTCTTCACCTAACAGGCAAGGTATCTGAATGCATATGTTCAGGCAGCATGTTAATTTGGGGAAAGGAAACATTCTTCTCCATCACCTCTGCTAATGTCCCTTTAAGAGTGTTTTTTTACTGCAGATGTTATATGTGGAGGATTTTGCTAATACTTCTGAAGGTGAACTAGAGAGCTGTTCAGACAAATCATTTGTGTTCAGCTGTCATTCTAGCGCAATGACAAAATCTATCTAAATGTCAGTTGTAAAAAAGGGTGATAGCAATTCTTTAAAAGCAGTGTAAGTCAACAAAATTTAAAACCCAGTTTGTACGAGGGACCAGGAAAGCAATGTTTTGTGATCTCTGTAATTTCTTTCTTTTTGAAGGTCTGTTAAGCACAATTGCAGATGGAAGGTTTTTCTACAGAAAAGCTATAAGATACTGTAAAATTATAGAACTTCCAGAGCAGCCTGAAAAGAGAAATCCTCAACAGATCTTATGTCCTAAAATACTCATTTGACTGTGTGCAACTCCTACCCAGAAAAGTGCATATTTGACAAATCATAGACCAAAAGAGATGCCCAATGATATAGAATTCCTGAGTATTAATATATTAAGAATATATCAAGAAAGTTGATGCAGTTGCAGGTAAGACTATATATGTTCCTGAAATATGTGTATCACCCAAGTTTATTAAAATTTAAAGAAAGATAAGGGAATTTAATTTTAAATTGGTTCCACAAAATGATGGTTTTTGGTAAAGTTGGATCAAGTTTTAATGTCACTCAGTTCACACTTACTTTTGAATAATTTTTCAGTCCTGGGTTTTTTTCAGTTTTGCTTGTTATATGCACCTAATGTGATGACTTTAAAGGATCTTCTGATTAACTTTTGTTACCATGGAAACAGTTTAACCTGTTCAGTATACTCAGAAAAAAATTGATTCGGTCAGCTTCAAAGAAAGAAAACATTGTTTCGTTCATCTAAAAGCTAGAGACATTTCTTTGCAGCTTAAGCACTGAAAAACTAATTAACTTCAGTGTTAATATTTATTTTACAAGTAGGTTCTATAATAGAACTGTTCATTTAACATGTAAGAAGTACCTGTTTTAATCGTAGAATCATTTAGGTTGGAAAAGATCATTCAGTCCAACCATTAACCCAGCACTGCCAAGTCCCACATTAAACCCTTTCCCTAAGTGTCGCATCTACACGTGTTTTAAATACCTCTAGGGACAGCAATTCAGCCACTTCCCTGGGCAGCCTTTTCCAATGTTTGACAACCCTTTCTGTGAAGAAATTTTTCCTAGTATCCCATCCAAACCTCCCCTGGTACAAACTTGAGGCTATTTCCTCTTATCTCGTCACTGTTTACTTGGGAGAAGAGACTGATACTTACTTTCCTATAATCTGTCAAAGTACAGTCTTCTTTAAAATAATAAAAAAGAAAAAAATCTACTAATTCATCACCAAAATAAAAAGTGTTTCATTGACTAAATCTGTGTATAACCAATATTAACATTAACAAAAGTGGCTGTAATTTGAAATATTTATTTTGGACATTTAGAAGCAGGCATACATATATAGAAATTTATGTATTTTACATTTGCAACCTGGGGCATTACATTATATCTAAAAGACATGTTTGAATTAACATAAAGTCAAAAGACATTGAGGAAACTTCCCTTTTGCCAGGTAAATTCAATCAGATACACATACATTGATTCTAGTTTGCTGCATGCTGGACCAGCATACTATACATCTATGAATGAGTATACTCTGCAAAGGAGATCAAATTCTAGTCTCATATTTTTATATTTATACATTCTGAAGTAAATTTATTTAACTGTCAGGCAAGATAGAGCAAGCTTTTTCTGTCACTAGAAAATGTTCTCTGTTCTACGACCTGAAACAAACACATGCCTTCTAAGAAGTCTAAATTATCCAATCAATATATATAATATATTGAACAATAAATTAATCAATATTCTAGTAGAAATTTTTTGGTAGTGTGTTTCTTTAATTCAGGCTGGTAAATGCTGAACGTAATAGATGGTATGGAACCAGGAAGTCTCAATCAAAAAAAGTTAGATTAAGACTTTTCGTATCTTCATTTTCAGTGATTTAAACATTTCCATTTGTGAACTGGATTCTGCTTTTTCTTTTCTCTGGAAGGTATAAAACAAAATTTGTAAGGATCTGTTTGCTTCAATTATCTTTCAATTATCAAACATCTAAAAGTTTTGGGAACAGTAACTAAGTATAAGAACAGTTTTATGATTCTACAAGATTATTTCATGAATACTTCGCAATTTCTGTGTGCATTCATTAGCTGTGACTACACATCGGTCATAGACTGAAAAGAACTTTTTTGCCTTAACTGCATGTTTATGTCAAGTAATTCCATGTAGTTTAAATTAAGCAGTGAGGTAAGGCACAGTTCTTTTAATTTGAGATATCAGGAAACCATACTGAAAAGAGAGTGCAAATTAAATGGTGTAAAGTCTGTGTAAAAACGCCTCTTTTGGAAGCCATGTCAGGACTCCGAGCAGGTCTGCTGGGGAATCTGTAAGGTCATTTGAGAACCTCTGTGCTTAGGCAGCTAACAAAAGTCGTTTCTCTTATGGCAAACCCAGCTCCTGAGTGTATGCCATATGTTAGTTGTTCAGTATCAGAATTTGTACTTCTAAGGCAACAGCAACATTTATCAGCGAGTTAGGGAACCACTGAGCTTCCTTGATTCCTCAGTAGACCTGCTGGCTCACCCCTCCCTGAAACTTGATTAACTGAATTGCCACGTGAAATTATCTACTTGGCAGTGATTTGGGCCTTAATGAGGAGGGTGTGATTACTGCCTGAAGTTCGTTTTTGGTGTACTCAGCTATTTGTAGCATTATTATGACAATATGGTGGCCAAAACTAACAAAACTCCCATGGATCTCAATAAACTTATGAGTACTTGATGCTACTTGAAGTGGGTCATACCCCTTAATCCCAGTCTTAAGGAGTCACTCAGAAAATGTGACTGACATAGGAATTCAACCAGAGAACAAAATTGGTTTAACAGAACATTTTCTTCAAGTGAAGGACATTCCATATAAAATGGAGCAGTGTGAGTTGTGTTGAAGATCTGGGCCCTGATGACCATAGCAATGCTGTAAGGCCTTGGAATAAGTACATTGACAAAAAACAGGAGAAAATGATAGACCTCAGATTTAGACTGTTAATATTTTTATATTCTCTGGTCACTTTCAAAATCTCCAGTGTCTTTATATTTGATTTCTGTGTTCAGCATTGCCAAGTCTGAGAAGATAAAAACAGAAAATAAAAGTAAAAAGAAAAAAAGAAAATTATTTTTCTATAGTTCTTGGATGCTGCTATAGAATTGAAGGGAAAATGTGTGTCTTTACAGTTCAATTTATAGAACAAAATAAAACCTTTATAGCAAGGAAACAGTCTCCTCTGCCTTCTACAAGATGAAATCCTGGCTCCATTATGTCACAGAGGAACTGTTCTAAATACCTTCACTTAGATCCAGATTTGCCCACAGATTTTCAAAGTAGTTTTGATATTCAGTAGATCGCTATGTCATTCCTACTCAGTTCTGTTTTATCTCCATGCACTTTTATGAAGACAGTCAGCAGAAAAGGACATGCACTCATATTTTGCTGGCCAAGTTGCCGTGGAGCTGTCAGTCACAAGAACAGAGCCATCACAGGTCGGGACCTTAAAATATTTATCCTTGGCCAGCTGTGATTCAGTGAGTTTACTTCTCTGGTTCTTGCACATGGAAAAACTCACATGGCTACATGGAGGCAAGAAACAATTAATAACCTTCCTGTTCCTGAAAACGAGGAAGGTTTTATGCCGAGTCCCTAAGGAAGTATATTCCTTACTAAAGAATTTTAAAACTTCGCTATTTCTATTATGCTATTTTTGCTTCATCTGCCTAATTGATAGGTTCATTAAAAAGGAAAATAAAAGATGCAGGAGTATGCAGAAAAAAAAATTTACATGCAAAAGCAAGAGTGTTTAATGCTCTTGGAAGGTCCCAGTCTCTAAATCCTCTGCCTCCAAGACAGGACTGCAGAATAAGCACTCTCAGCGAAGCTTTTCCATAACACTTCAGTTTTCAGCCAAAGATGGAAGGAATAACTCAGGATTGTATTCCCTTCTGCCGAGGCTGTTGATGACAGTTCCCATGAAGTGGAAAGGCTCAGATAAGGACTGTTGTCACTTAGGTATTTCTTAGTTCAGCTGAGTGTTTTAATTACTAATTTCCTAATAGTTGGTGATTAATGCTCCCTTGGATGTTTAAGGTGGAAATGGCAATATTGCATTGACAAATAGGAAACCTCTCAAGGTTATAATTCTGGAATGGAAAATGGATTGAATTTGATAGAAAATCAAGGATGGTGACAAGTAATTCTGATATCTTTCAGAGCGAAACTTTTCCAATTTTTGCTTCAAAATAGGAGTTTTCTTTTACAAGCTGTTCTAACATTTAAGAGTTCAGCTAAAATTCTTACATAACTTCAAAAGAAAATAGGAGACACCATTTGGGATCACACTGAGAAATCAGGGGGGTTATCTTTCTGGAAAACAAAGGAAAAATTACATTTTGGCTCAAGACAAAACTACCCCCTGGAAAATTTTCTGTTGACCCATCTAGTCCTGTGTCAAAATCACAGGACAGTGAATTGGAGCACCTTTTTTTTCTGTTTGCTATTGCTCCAAAATACTACTTGGTGTCAGCGAAATCATATTCTAGACTCTTGTTCCGGTTTTGGTAGATACTGTGTTTATTTAAGGCTATAAGAAAAAAGAATAAAATTTTTAAAGAAGACTTCTTTATGCTTTATCAGCATAAAAGTAAGCAGAAAATTTCTAAATACCCAAGACTTTTCTAAGGGAACTGAGAAGTTTTCCGTGTTTCAGTAAACAACAGACAAAACTACAAAATACAATTATTTTGATGAAGGAAAAATCATGAGATCTAATCTCTTGCTCTGTTCTGATCTTTTGTACTCATACTGAATAAAAACAACGGCGAAAACAACAAATATGGAACTCGAATCTATGGCTTCAGTTGCTGCATAAATAGTGCTTATACGATGTAGACTGATACCGTACATGATACAGAGACTGACTATTGATCAAAAAATATGTTAAAGGAATGACTGAAAAATTCCCCAACCTACAATCAATGTGACATCTCTTCAATATCAGCAATGTTCCTACTACTCCCAGTATTATGTCCAACCTTCAAATCTCCTTTTCCCTGTTTTCTGCCTCAGGTCCCATCTTGCAAGTCTATAAAGATCCTACATTTTTCTGATATTCTTCCCATAATTCTAATCTGTGATGCTTTTGCAAGTACAGAATATTATGTCTGAATTCTGGCCACATTAACCAAGCGATTCTAAACCACTTGGACAGACACCATTTTTAAAATTTTTTTGCTGAATAGGATGCAGCAGAGGTGGACAAGTCTCTCTCACTCAGTGTGATGGCTGAAAGATATGACGAAAACTGTAATTTTGCTACAAAAACATTCCTGACAAGTTTGACTATCCATCAAAAAAATATTCCCCAGGTTACAGCTCATATTTTCTTTACCCATATTTGGGGATACAGAAGAGTGGTGGAGAATCTAACAGACAGCAAAAAGGAAGGGTGGGGATGTGAACAATGTATAATCTGTCAAGGGTGTAGAATGATGTTTTATTGAAAATGTAGAAGAATAGAAGACTTGTAAGGAGCAGGGTGGAGTGGGTAGTGTGCTGAGTTACACAAGGAAAACAGAAAATATTACAGGTTTTTTAATTACTATTATAAAAAGCATAGGTTTGATTGTTATTAAGAATTTATTTTGATATGCTCCAGGTTGTTGAATCCTGGTTGACTGCTAGACAGAGAAAGTGATTGGAAATAAACTCTTAGCTACCATTTCACTACGTGTACTTTCCCTAACCTGAGGGCTCTTCTTATATCAACTCCAAGGCTGATAATGATACTCTGTGCCTGGAGTAATAAAGAAGAGAGGCAAGAGACCCACTTTTTCATTCTTTTTATTCTCCAGGGTAATCACAGATGCAGTACAACAATGGAGAATGGATTGGAAAGCCATCCGTCTCTGGGATTCAAATTAATGGCCTTACACATAGAGCACAAAGGCTGTGTTCTTCTATTAGTCACCTACCTGTTACATTTTGAGGAGGAAAAAGGAAGCTGAAAAAAGGCAAGAGAAACACCAGGACTGCTTCTGAGCTGACTTTCTCTGAGTTTATTTTTAATTCTAATTGTTAAGGAGAGGGGCAATAACAAACAGCTGCTCCAATGACAGGCCATTCACTTTCACAGGCTTTAAAAGACCAGACATTACTTTTCTAGGAGAAGAAATGTTCCAGCTTATACAACACACAAGAAATTCAGACAATGTCAGATAAAAGATAGTGGGAAAATTAGAGTGATTTCCAGTTTTGCTGATGTTGTAACTAAGACTTCTCTTTAAGTGAGGAGCTGACTTACAGCAGATTTTTACTTCTGTTTTAAAATTTCATACTATGGGTGTAGTATCATTAATTATTGGATTAATTTCTATTCTTTCAAGAGTATAATACTTAGAAGGAGACTAAAACTACAGACATGAACGGTATTTAAGCTGTCAAAAAGTCTCTAAGGACCACCCCAGAGCTCAGCCCAAAACTCCTCATTCTTTTGCTAAGTGACTTCATGAAAAAATTTCAGAGAGTGCAGTAACTATGCAACAAAGTCTTATGGCAATCCCCAGTGTAGTAGGAAAATGCAGGGAGAGAATAGCCTGATACTATTAAGCAGAGCTACAAAATAAGATGATGCCTGATAATTTCATACTTTTGTTCTTTATTGAGAACTGAAGAAACAGACTATTGCACTGAAATTCAGAGTTTTGCCTTCACATAGATAAATCTGACACATTCTTTGCAGAAACACGTCAGTACTACTGCCTGGGGAAGCCAGCAAAGAAGAAATAGAAAACTGGAATTGTCTGTGATCTGTCAAGAAATGTACAGAAAAAAAATCAAGATTGGCTTAGAAGTTACAAGATTTCTTCAAAAATAGGAAGTATAAAATTATCTCCATTTGTCTTCTGCTTTCTTAACCTTGATTCTAGTTTTACACAACTTTTTGCAAGTTATTTTTTAGAAGGAAGCTGAAAATGCTATGTAATCACATTTCCCAGATACTCGGCCTTAAGAAACACATAGAGAGTATTATCATTCAAATTAATAAGGTGAGGAAGTACTACTGTGACAAGGTATTTTGACCTCTTACACAGCATAGACCTCTAGGAATTCTTTGACCAAATTCAGTGTTTAAATTATAAGCAGTCTTAATTTTAGCTTTTCAGAGAACCCACCACAACACTGAAGCGTAACTGCAAGTATTAGTATACTTTGTTTTAAAAATGAGAGCCTCATTCCTATTTTCTATGTTTTCAATACCTCTTTCATCCACTGCATCATTTTATAGCTATACCTGCTGCAGTAAGGCCACTTAGCCTCTGGGAAGAGGGAACTACCAGAAATTCCCTATGAGAAGAGCTGGGGGGGATGGCTCTCATGAAGAGGGAAAATATGCATCCATGAGTCTCTCAAAGTCACTGCTTCGAAGGTAGAGTCCCCTCAGAAAAGTGCAGCTTTCACTCTCTCTTCTTGCATTCAGAACTTTCCATCTCCGTGTAAAAAGCCTTTACTTATGACCTACTTACTAAAAGAACCACATAGCTCTTCATCTCATTCATTATTTTTGATTTTTTCCATCTTTCAGTTTCCTCCATACGGGTTGGTAATAATTTTATGGGGTTGTTTCGGTTAGGGTTGGTTTGGTTTGGTTTTGTTCATATAGGACATGACTAGAAACACTGGTCTGCGACAGGGACAAGAACCAAAACCTTTGGACTACTGTGTGGCACCAACAGACACAGAATATCCCATCTATTTACTGTGAGCTATTTATGGCACTTAAATAAGAGCCTCTGTAGAATCAAGTAGAATTCAAAGGAAAATTTGAGTACAGTTTATTACATTACAGTACATTATTATTTGTATCCATCTGAATATTATCTTAATCTAAACAAGTTAGTTAGCAGAAGTCTGTTTTCCGTAATTCTGTGTTGCTTGCCATTAGTTATAATTTCTTCCTTTACTTTCTTATTAGTCAAGCCTCATACCAGCTGTTTCATTGTTTCGCCTAGGCTAAATTTGAGACTGATGAGCCTGTAATTTTTTGTGTCTTCTCCCTTCCTCTCTTTTTAAATTTGGCACAGCTTTAGCTTTCTGACACTTGGCTTCCCCACAGCTACTAGGTTTAATGAAAAATAGCTTAATTTAAAAAGAAAGGTTCTTAGGAGAAAAATTAGTATGTATGCAATAGTTATTTAATTCTTGAAATTGTATTTAATTCCTCTAGATTTAGAATCTAATTACATGTAATTTTCTCTGTACATAGAAATTGTCTTTATATAATATTATAAAACAAGTAAACATACTTTTAAAATGTATTTCACTAACAACATATATACATAGATAAATATTCCTATAATTAACCTGATTTTGTGCACTTACATATATTTTGTCTGTTACAGTATTTCTGAAACAGGTGAACTGATTAAAAAAAACACAGTGTCTTCATGTTGTTTTATAAAGCAAAAAAGAAAGCTAATTTTTTAAAAAATAGAAATGTTTTGCAAGGCTTAGAAATGTAAAGCTTGAGCATGCCAATACAGATTCATCTGACCAAATGCAACATACTGATATTTTTGTTTTTCAAATGTTTCTCGAAGTTTTAAATTTTTCATACCAGGCCCTAGGAGGAAAAAAAAGGAGTGAATTGCTGAAGACTAATATTTTATTCCACTCTCCTAATTTTTTATTATTTTCCTATTTTCAAGAAGGAATGAGATTAACACAGTCTTCAAAAGTCTTGCTACTTGTATAAATTATCATACTTGAATGTTGGACAGAAGTCTCCACGTGTACTGCAGTTTCCATTAAAGAAATAATGACCGTAGATTTCCGTGTATATTTGTTACTATATACTGCCCAAATTGCTATTCTTTTAGATATTATTATTTTGAACCTCCCACCATTTCAATAGGTAAAAATAGATGGAGCTAGTTAGATTACTAAATGCATTTTTAGGTGTATGTATAAAAATACTATATATGTATTCACATATATGGAGATTAAGGGAAATACACATCATGTTATTTGTGTATCCCTTAAACAGCAACATTAATAATAGGTAATAATTCCTTGTCAGCTTGGCCCTGCAATCTGAGGGATCAGGAACATTCAATCACATACAAGACTTTGGAAAACAAATGAAGTTCTGCAAAAACAATGGAGAGGCACAGCTTGGAGGATACCACGGGGGAGAATCGCAGAGCAGTGGCCGCAGTTGAAGAATCGGGCTCTGACAGGCAGGTATGAGAGAGGATGAGCAATTTAGATCTGATTCATTCAAGGGTGAAGTAGGGATGGGTTACCTGCACAGTTCTCAGAATTGCTAAAATCAGGATTTGTCCTTGGTTAACACAAACTTGTTTCTGTCTCCTTCTTAGTAACTATGCTTTCTCATTACTGGCACCCTTATACTTGTTCTTACATTCTTCTCTTTCTAGACATCTGAAAATGGATCTTTTTGAACTTGGACAGCTTTTATGTTGTATGGTCCAGTGTTGCCCATTTTTGTTATTTCATTCTAAGTTTTGTGACTTTGGGATATTTTTTTTTAAAACTGCAGGTTCTCAAAACAGTGGCTATAATTTTTAGTTGAGAGACAATAAAAGACCCTGCAAAGTATCCAATCCTGTTTCAAGTCCAGCTGGGAGAGATGATAAAAGCGTGCTCTGAATGTGCAAAAACTGCAAGGCAATAACAAACAGTGCAGACATTTTCTCATTATTTCTAGTCCAAGCTTTTCAGTTTTATTTGTAGTCAAATTCATCACATTTGAACTTCTAGAGTTGAAACACTGGCATTTTTCAGTGTGAGGGCTTGCACTTTTCAAAGCGTCTGAACAGCTGAAAATGTGGACTAGTGCAGCTGTGCAGGGTTGGGATCAGGCAGGAAGCTACAGGAGTTTTAAATGACTTCTTTATCGCTCAGCTCCTACCTTCACGTTATGGTAAATTCCTCTTCCCCATGGCAGGAGACTTGCTTTCCCATGTGGTGAGCTTATGAGACAGATGTCAAGATCTCTATCAGGGAAAGGTTGTAATGTTGCACCTCATGCAAAAAGTGAGCACCTCTCCCAGCCTGAAATCTTGCGGTTCATGATCTGTCTTACATAAGCACTCATTTGGAGAGTATGTATTTCCACTCGATGCAAGATAGGAAAAGGACAAGAATGAAGTGGAAAAACATTTGTTACTTGACCTAAACAAAGAAAACCTCGCATTGAATCATCCATCTCCATTTAAAACATGTCTCTCCTAAACATAAGCCTGTCTCTCCTAGTTGAGTAACAATAAAACTGCAAAGACCAAGCTTTACTCATATTAATCTTCTCCTGCTATTTATACACATGCAGGGTTTATATTTCTTGCATCCAGCATGCACTCAAACTTCCTTATACGTATTGTCATCTTGTCTTCCTCCATAATTACACATATATCTTTTTATGTTTTCCAGCCTTCCATGTATGCACACAGATGGAGGCAGAAGGGCTGGTTCTCCGGATAATCACTGCAAAGAATGTCAGCTGCTAGTTTATCCAGCTTCTGAGCTGGCTGAATGGAAATAGTAGGATCGATCCTCTATCCATCCACCTCAGGTGTAAAGATAAAATATTGGAGAATTTGTATAATCCCATCAGAATACATTGGCAGCTCTGCACAGGCTTTGTCTACAGTGTGTGTCAGCTGTGTCTTAGGAAAATAATTGTCTTTTCATCCTTTAACTAGAGGAGGCAGTGACAGCAAAGATGATATGGAGCACGGGTTTGGATTAGGCTTTATAAACCTACAAGGACTGATGTACACCATTCTAGGAACAGGAGGCTGAAGAGATTGCAAGAATCATAGAATAGTTTGTCTTATAAAGGACCTTTAAAAGTCATTTAGTCCAACTCCCATGCAGGGACATCTTCAATTAGATCAGAGTTCTCAGAGTCCCATCTGCCTTGACCTTGAATATTTGCAGGTATGGGGCATCATATTTCACCGTTTCACCACCCTCATCATAAAAAATTGCTTCCTTATATCTAGTCAAAACCAAACTCTTTTAGATTAAAGCCATTGCCCCTTATTCTATTGCTACAGGCCCTGCTGAAATAGTCTGTCCCCATTTTTCTGGTAGGTCCTCCTTAAGTACTGAAAGGCCTCAATAAGATCTCCCTGGATCCTCCTCTTCTCCAGACTGAACCCCAACTATCTCAGCTGGTCTCTTAACAGGAGAGATGTTCCAGCCCTCTGATCATTTCTGTAGCCCTCCTCTGGACCCACTTCAATAGGTCCGTGTCCTTCCTGTGCTAAGTATGCCAGAGCTGGACACAGCACTGCAGGAGGGGTCTCACCAGAGCGAAATAGAAGAGGAGAAACCCCTCCCTCGCCCTGCTGGCCACACTGCTTTTGATTCAGCCCAGGATGAAACTTTCTTTTTGGGCTGCAAGGGCACATGGCTGGTTCATACTGAAGTTCTTGTCAGCTGGCACCCCTAAGTATTTCGCCTCAGGGCTGTTCTCAACCTGTTCATCCCCAGTTTATAAATGAGGCAAAAGATGGACCCAGGCTCCACTGTCTGTAAGCTCGATCATTGTTACTCATGCAAGGTACAATACAGCTAGGACTGCTGTTCATGCAACAATCTAACATCCGTTTTGAAAAAATGGCAAATCCCTGGTTCCTGAGGTTATTCCACTCATTATCTCATGGAGACACTGTCATCAGGTTTATTAATCACTTCAGCTGCAGTAGTACTTTGGGTTCTGCAGAAATGAGAGATGATAGAGCACAAGACTCTCAAGCTTATTTCACAGAGTTGCCAAATCAAAATCTTTAAAATGGAGAAATTTAGAAAATAAAATGGTAGCAATTATTGGCTGTTGCCAATAGTGTTGAAGCGTGACATGAATGAGTCTGTGCATGCAGGACTTCCAGTATTGCACATCTAAGAAAAAATAAATTAACTGCTTGGGTAAAACCCCAAATACAAGATCAACAGATCATTTCCAACCATCCATTTGCATTTTCCCTCACTTTTTCTGCTGACAAAAAAACATTTATTAATTATATAAGATGACCTATGAGCTATGAAGCAATTATGCTAAGTTCAGAATTTGACAGAATGTATTTGGGACACTAATCATTGCATTTGACTGCAGCTAAGAGGACAGAACATGGTTTTTTCTCTTAATCATTTGTATGTGCACACAAGTATGAAAAATGGGTTCTGCCATCCAACTGGGAAGCTATAAATTCACCCTTTTAATCCTCCCAGCAAAAGCATGTGTAGGTCTCCAAATATAGCTTGTTATGATCAGTGGATTGGCACATCACTGCAAGGAAAAAAAAGCCACTGAAGTAAAGCCATATTAGGATTATGGGTGAAGACCATCAGGCCATTTGAATTCCAATTTGTTAAACATGCATTACTGGATAAGTTTAGGCACCCTCAAAATGTGAAACATTGTAACAGAAGTGAAGTAATACCTCTTATTTAGATAATTTATTATTACTTGAAAAGCCTGAGGGAGCTGGAGAACTGCCATAGCAAATGGAAATTGTCTTTGCTAATATAAATTAATTATGATTCCAAGGAAGCACTAATGGGAACAAGCAGAAATATCTAACATCACTGTGTAAGACAACAGAAGAATGACATCCAAGCATCCAGCTTCACTTCAAGTGACAGCATGGGCTAATCAGACTGGAGAGGCCAGCAGAGCTCAATTTGTCTCAGCTTTCCTTTTCTCTTAGATCTTGCAGACGGCTGATTTCACACATCAGATACTTGCCAATTGTGCATGGTAGCCATGGTTTAATTTAAGAAAAAAACTCTTAAAAGATCTTTCAAACTTTAATGCACGCACAGTGTACATGTACAGTTGCCTGTGTGTGAGTAGGATACTATTCCCAGGCGAGGCTACTTGGGTGTCTTCTATTAACTCTTCCTTTGAAGACTATTTTGTAACCTGCATACACAGACAGAGTTGTGTTGTACATGTTTCTCTTCATCTTTGCAACACTGATGTAATGCCTTAACCCTCCCACCCGTTCCATTTTAGAAAACTGTATTTGTTACAGTCCAAGATGATGCCTTAGGTTTTAACTTTTATATTTTTCAAATCCTGTACTGCCTAGTGTGTAACTCTGAAGTTTCTTGTGACCTGTTATCTGCTGTCCTCTCACGCTGGTTAGACATAACAAGCCTCTCTAGGTTTCTACGTCAAGGACACCAGGCCCCAAAATGTGTAAACTAAAAAGCCTCTGCAGGGGGGCAAACTTGGGGTAACTACATCATGAACTGAGGTTATAATTGGAGAACTAACCCTGATATGCAAATGAACAAAACTCACAAAAGTGTGAAGAACCTGCGACCCAGGGTCCATCTTGAGTGTAGGCTTTGACTCACCAGGGTGTACCCTTGAAGGCACTTCAAATAAATACCTCCTTTTATTCTCCTATTCCTGTCTAGTCTCTGTTTTTAGGTGACGACCTCAGGCATCAAAGCCACATTTTGAAGGCACTACAGCAGACTAAAAAAACCATGTGTGAAGCCTATAGAGTTTTAAATTTACATATCCTGGGGTAATTATTTCAAACTTGCTTGTAAGAGCCTAGCAGTGTTCCTACATATGTTCTAGCAGTCCTGGATAGCTAAGGAGATGTTTGAAACCTGTGGTGGACCACAGGTCCAAGAGCCCTGACCTTGTAGGGCAGAGCAGGAATGCAAAGAACCCTGGACCAGGTCTTGAAGGCAGTATGCCTCCACTAGCACCTCTGCTCCTGACCTGATGTACTCTTCAGCAAAGATAGTCATGTTGGCTTCTGTGTCAGGATCACTGCTCCTGCTGACCACCTGCGGCAGGTTTGCACTGTTCCTATTCTCAGAGCATAGATATTCTCTTTAACTCCTCCATACATGTTTCTGCTTAAAACTGGAATAATTATAGAAATGTAAAAATGTACTCCACCTCCTTTTCAGACATAAGACATGAATAACAATTTGAGGATTATTCTAAATGCTATATGCTTGTATTCTGGGCTATTTTGGGTGATGAAACAGACAACAAAGTCTTTTTGGAGCAACTCTAGAAGGTGATTAGAGTTTTAAAATAATTTCTAGATATGCTGTACCTCCCTACATGGCTCTGAATGACAGATTCTAGGAGTTGTTGCGGCCAAAAATGCAGGTCATTTTCCTGGTCTTGTGCTGAAGGAACTTTGTATTTCCATATTCTCTCTTCTATGTTCTACTTTCAAATGCAGAGCAAAGGAACCAAGATGTGTCAACTGTTCCTCCAGCCTCTGCTGCTAGCATGCTATTAGCACAAGAGAGTGTGTACCTTCTCTCCAAGACAGTGAATGTGGCTGGGTTTAATCTGCTCCAGGCTCAGAGATCTTTTTGCTGCCGTCATGTTTCTAGAGCACATCAAGGAGCTACACGGCTGTAGTGGGTTAACCTTGGCCAGCAGCTAAGCCGCTACCCAGTCACCATGTCACTCTCCCTAGTGGAATGGGAGAGAGAATCAGAAAGGCAAAAGCAAGAAAAAAAAGATGGATTGAGATAGAGACAAGTCAACAAGTGAAGGTAATGAAAAAAGGGAAAAACCCCACCCAGAAATAAAAAAACCCACCAAAAACAAACAAACAAACGAAAACAACAAAAAAACCGAACAACAACAAAAGAAAACCCACCAACAAATGATGCAAAGACAATAATGGACCATCTTCCACTAGCAGACTGATGCCCAGCCAGTTTCTGGGAAATGTCTACTTTGGGAAAATTTGGTCCTCACTTTCCTTAAGGTTTATTGCTGAGCATCATGTTAGACTGTATGGAAAATATTTTTGGTCAGTTTAAGTCAGTTGTCCCAACTGTGTCCCCTCCCACTCACTGAGGGGGTAGAGTGGGATAGACAAAAGGCACCAGCACTTGTCAAATACTGTTCAGCAGCAGCTGGAACACTGGTGTGTTATCAACACTGGCACCAATGAAAAGCACAGCGCTCTATGGGTTGCAATAAGGAAAGCTCCATCCTAACCAGACCCAGTGCAGTGGTTCACCACATACGGTACAGCTGTGAAAACTTAATATATAATCATTTGAAGTAATCAGAGGAGCAACTGAGGACAACTGTAATGCACCCTATTGCATCTCCCAGCAAGACCAGCTTCAGAAGTGCCATTTCTCTGGGCTGTCTATCCCTCTGACATGCAATAAGTTAATAAAATAACTATTTCTAAGCATACATGAAACTGAGTATCCTGCCAAGCTTTCTTACAGTATAAGAGAAATCGCCCCTTTTTTCTATCAGTATTGGGAAGCTTCTTGCCTGAGCATGTGGTTTTAATGACTGATAATGCTCTTTCCTGAAATAGCTGGATGAAGAGTGGTTTTGTCTAGAAGCTGATAGTTTCATGGAGATTTTCTTTGTCTCACAGTCAAGCAGCAACATACATATAACTAGTGAAAAGAGCTTTTTCTTCTATTAATGCCTTATTGGTTCTCAGCACATCAGGAGACAATTCAAGGAGCCAAGAGTAAAAAGTAAAAAAGTACAAAGTGAAAACATAGCACTTCTTTGCAATACACAGTGTAGACGGTACTACATTTCTGGTAGTATTTCTAAATATTTCAGAGAAAAATCTGTGAAAGAAGAATCATAGAATCATGGAATGGTTTGGATTGGAAGGGAATTTAAAGATCATAATTTTCCTGCATGATTTTCCTTTCCAAACCTCCTGTCATGAGCAGGGACACAGGTTTATCAAAGCTCCATCCAACCTCAACTTAAAACACTTCTTGTCAGAACTTAGGCAGCTAGTGCCATTTGAGAGTCTCAAAGATTTTGAGACCTCTACTAAGGAGTAAAGGCTATAAAGCAAGGTTTAAGGGAGATGCATGCTGCTCTGAAATAGATGAGATATCCTGCAACATCCAGGGCAACTCAGCTAAAACAAGGCAAGTGCTCCGACACCTTGCATAATCCAGGCACGTATTTAGTTTGAGAGCATTAAGAACTTTTATAATAGAACAACTCCACATGAGAGGAATTCGATTTGCAAGAGGATAAAACAATTTTAAGAGAAACCAGAGAGTTTTCAAAAACGACTGTGTAGTTATTAGTCCTAAATACTGTAAAAGGACAGTAAAGAAGCTTTTCCAAGTCTTTCCTAAGCCAGACATTTAGTTTGCTTATTCTGCAGTAAGACAACGTACAATGGCTTGTATCTGGTTATCCAAGATTACACAGCCTGGCCAAAGGTACAGCCTGTGAATCAAAATAAAAACACGCAGAAAAAAATTGCAGCTTCCCTCAAATAACAAAAGTGAATAGTAGTCTTATATTTAGGTCTTTTGTAAAAATTTAACACCTTCATGGAAAGCATCCTGCACAAGGGAGAAAAATAAGAATTGAAGGTGAATGAAAAATATAGCTAAGAGATTATCTGCTGCATTTCATCCAGAGAAGTTCCTTCAAGCAAGCTACAACACATTCCTCTTTATCAATGTGATTTATGTTTTATTTCACCGAATTAAATGGCTTCGGGGAGAACTACATACTTCCATATTCTCAAAAAAAAGCAAAAGAGGAGAAAGAATGTTTCTTCAACACTGTTTAGCGGGTAAATTCCACTCCAGCCTGAGATGTGCGCTTATCAACATTACACAGAGACAGCTGTCTGTCTCACGAAGTCAGAGTTGGTTTTTGTCTTCAAAATTACTCCAAGAGACAAGATGGCTATACAAATGTTCATACAAATTTGCTCCTGAATGGAATCTTATTGTAAAGACCAGAGAGAAGGGGAAAGTGTGGCCACCTCTAGGCAGCCCTGAAGAGTTAGTGACGGAGATAGACTACAGAAACTAACCAAATGGAAGAGTGCCTGTTTAGGATGCTTATGAACTGATCACTCTTAGCTGTCTCTAAAGTATTAAAAAGAGAGAGAGAACTGCCAAGGTGAAGTATCATTCCCTTGCAGGGAAGTCATTTATCATTGTATTTAAGAACTTGTGCTGTCAGCCTCGATAAATGAAATGGTCCATTGATATAACTCAAATCAGTGATGCGTGGCTCCAATATATAATGCTTAATTAGGTGTACTAGATTAACTTATTTCTCTGTAAAGTGTTTGTGTTTTATGGAATGAGCGATTTAATTAAAAAGGCCCGAGTAGAACAATGGCTTTTGTCATAGCCAAGCCCTTTGATTACAAATAAAATTCTCAGACTAAAAACTCAAGTCAAGGAAACTTCAGCTAAGTTAACAGTTTAGAAGACTTTTGTCTCCCTGGCATATATGAAGTTCTTAAACTATTTTATATGAAATGCTTTGAAACTACTCTTTGAAAGGTGACTTCTGTCTGATCAGTTCAGGTGTGGAATTTAGTATTTGAAAATGGGCAGAAACTGATATTACTTACCTGAGCTGGTACTGGCTATAATGAACTGAGAACTGAGAAACATAAACTTCTCTAGTGCCCATCCCATTCTCGAGTATGTATCGAAGATAAATGTGAATAGTTGCCCTTTTGGGATTCCTTCTCTTTTCATTTACCGTGGAGAAATTATAGACAACAGATAACTACTAGCTCAGACAAGACATCTCATGTACTGATTAAAAAAAGTCAAGTTAGATAAATACCAATGATACAAACCAGTGAAACAAAAACTTCCAAAGAAGTTATAGATTTCAAACTTACAGAGAATAATGACAATATTTTTTTTGTCAAAAGGGTTGAATATAATAGCAATAGAGTATTCAACATAGGGCACATACATATGGCCACAGATACTCATAAGGTTTGTGATAAGAAGGAATTGGGAAAGAAGGCTGAAAGGGTAAGCTATTTGATATGCCTTTTCTGATAAGAGGATAGAAGCATTCCACAAGTATATATATTTCCCTGTGACTGTTTCCGTGTAAAAGCCCTTTTTTAAAAAAATCATGACATCATCGTTTTCCTGCTACATCATCCTTATGGTTCATCAGCATAAAATTAAATTAGCAATCATTAAAAGTTACAGTTGAAGTTGGAGCTCCTAATGGATTTTTTAAATTAGTGATGCTCTATATCTGTTTGTAGTAACTGTGACAAAGTCCTATGATATACAGAAGGAACTGGCATATAGAAACTATGATATTACACCAGGTTATTTGCCTATTTAGTATCTCATCTATCTTCTGATTTAGACACCGTCAGGAAGGCACTTGTATACACCAGCACCAGTGACAAAATTTCTGGTGATTTTACTGGCTTAGGATATAACTTCTAGAAAATAATAATATGTATCTCTAGGCAACAGACAAAAAAAGCATATCAAGTCTCTTCTGGTGAAGCTTTTTGTCTTTTCAAAATCTTCAATATCAGTAACTAGAAGGCAAAAATATATAAATAAAACCAGTGAAAATCAGATGTAAAAGTAATATTTTTTATTAAAAAGTAAGCCCATAGGAGATAATATACATGGATTAAAGTACATATTTTCTGACGATGTGTTTTATTGAATTTAGATATAAATTCAAAATCACTTATTTTCTAAAAAAAATCGTAATCTGTATCTTACTCACATGTTTCTATCCATGTACATATTTATTTTACTTATCAGCTTCACTAGAAATCTTTAAATTCACGAGTACTCTCTGTTGCTATTACATTTTGCCTGATAGTTTCCTTGGAATTTTATCATATAATTCAGCCCATGTGAGTGGAACCTAATTACCACAGACCAGAAATTCATCCCAGTGGAGCAAGTCAGAGGAGAAGGAATGGAGGCTTTAATTTCTAAAAAAAACTTAGATGTGTTTATAAATATATAATTAAATTCAGTCCTCATTAGCAAGGTTTTTTGGTGGTTTTTTTTTATATTTTAAATTAAAAATTCACGAGCAAAGTGACTGAATGCCAGGGAAGCTGCTTGGAGGTAATGTTTCATCAATTTCCAATTCATCTTCTTTTTGTTTGTTTCTTTCTTTCTTTATTCCTCTAATCTCTTTGTAATGCTTCAATGTAATTTTTTTTTGTCTGTCCTCAAAGTTTAACTCCCACAGGGGAAATTTTGTAGCCAGACCTCCTTCAGCTATTTTCCATCCAGGGTCACAATGTTCTGTAGCTGTAAAGCTGTGAGAACACATCTATGGAAACTGTGTCATTTAAAGTTATTTAGCTGATCATGAGTATTTTTCAATTGAATATAGCATAAATATTAAGCTGTCATCTGTTCTTTCAAGAGAGAGGGAAGAGTGAAACACTGGTGTATGAAATGAGTACCAGTGTCAGTGAAAACAGTTTGTCGTAAAAAGGCCTATAACATAACACTGCAGTCCTCATGTAAGCTTTAAAAATGTGTATCTCCAAAACTCTGGGTTAAAGGTTCCTGCTTAAGATTGAGAATGAACAGATGTGATTTTCAGCTTCCCTAGAACACAGATCATAAACTGAGAAAAATCAAAACTTTCTGTTCTTGCTAAAGTTTCCCTCTTTAAACAAAGAGATTATCAATAAGAAACCAGTGTTCATCTCAAGGCTTTTCTTTCAGCTTTGGTTTTTTTCTTTCTTAGAAGTATTTTACTCTCATCTTCAGGGGAGCTGTGCTCATTTCTCATACTCAGGTGAGGAACCTAATGCCTCGATCCTTGCTCCTCAAACCCTTGAATTTACTTCAACATTTTTAGCAAGACCGAATTGTGTTATCCCTATTTTACTGGTGAAAAACTGAGGCATTGAAAGTTTAAGGGGGAGATCAAAGCACCTCATTAAATTCTTTTTTAAGCATTTCGGTATCTCAGGATTTGGATTCAGATTCATCTTAATTTTAGTAAGCAAGCTGAAGCTCCTAATTTAGAAGCCTATTTATCTTCACTGGTTTTTGTTGTCAACCAGCCGAGATAGGTTTCATCTGACTGAACATTTGAGTGACCCCCCCAGAGGACAGTTAAGCTCCTGTATGTGATTTCCTCACTACAATGCCCAGTGTGCGGTGGGGTGAATCCGTGCTTGGTGTGTGGATCCAGGGCACTCAGAATGTCTGTGTAGGTGTCTTATGCTTCCTTTCAGAAGGAGTATCAGGAAAGCCCTTCTGCTGGGTGCCAGGCACTCTTGAGTTCAAGCACTCTGGTCACTGCCAGTGGATGTGAAGCATCCAAATGCCATCTGAATGCCAAATCCCTCAACTGCTGGAGAAACGAGAATCAGAGCACACTCTCTCCAATACTTGTTAAGTAGTCTGACAACTGAGCTTCTGAATTGTGTTCTTTCTTTTTTGTCATCCTTCTTGCCCCTGGGTTGTAGCATTTTGCCACTGCTTCCAAAGAAGCTACCAGCATCCATATGCAACCTGTTCTGTAGCCTTCTGCTTTGAACACTGCAAGGAGGCATGAGACCAAGGAGAATTGAGAACTGACTGATGTCTCCTGCTTTGTGAGTGCTCTAAGTGGCTGCCTTTTTTGCAGTAGAGGATTTCTTTCTCAGTAACAAAACAAACAAACAAACAAACAAACCCCAAAAACCACAAAAAAACAAGAGAGAGAGAAATAAAACCCAAGAGAGACAAGCGTCTGAAATGAAAGCAACTTCTTGCCACCAATCAACTGATTTCCAGCCAGTCCCAGAGGATCAATCCCCAGTCACCCTTCTCCCTAGTTTATTGCCAAGCATGATGCCATATGGTATGGAATATCCCTTGAGCCAGTTGGGGTCAGCTGTCCTGCCTGTGCCGTCTCCCAAGTCCTTGTGCACCGCCAGCCTCCCCACTGACAGGGTGGGATGGGGAGAGAAGCAGAAGAGGCCTTGACACTGTCTAAGCGCTGCTCAGCAATAAGTGAAACATCCTGAATTATCAACACTGTTTCCAACACACATCCAAAACACAGCCCCGTACTTGCTACTGTGAAGAAATTCAGCTCCACTCTAGCCAAAACCAGTACACTGTTATTCTAAGTGGATTTTTATGAGTTAATGTTTTATGCTCTGTAACATCTCAATTGCTTTTAGTAGAATTCTTTTAACATGTGTGCAAAGTGCATTTGTTCAAACAAAACAGGTTTGCTGCATACAAATCTTTAATTTTGCAAATGTGATATGCCCTTAAAATTTGTGGTAATGTTACTGTTATATATTAAACAAGTATCATTTTAGTAAGACAGTGAGATAAATTTTTACTGTATTTTTAATGTTAGAATTATTCTCCTAATTTGCCATGCATCATGCTGAGTTGCATAATTAATTAGCACAGTGTCAATCACAAATGCAAGAAACAAGTTTATGAAGGGAAGATTGTTCTGGAGGTTCTAATTCCTTTTTCGTATCAGTCATAGAAACAAACAGGAGTATTGCAAAATAATGAAAATTCTCATTTCTCATATGTTTAAAATTTCGAAGACAGCTGAAGGTGATCTTTCCTGTTGTTGAAATATAATCCATTGGAGTCTATCAAACACAAAAACATTTGTCTAATTGTCAAATAATCTTTGATGTTAGATTTTCACGTACAGCAGAGTGGCAATCGGGAGAGTAGGACAGGATTTAGAAAAAGGAGAAAAAGGTTCATTTCATCATTGTCTTCCTAGAGGTGAGAAGAACAATAATTTACCATATCCCATGTTCTATGTAGATGATTAATCTGTAGTGTACTTTGATGTTCTTTAAAATGCTAAGAAAAAGTCTATACAGTCACACAAAATTGCTACAAAGACAGACGAAACTTTTGCAGAAACCATTTACACCACTGGCAGGCACAGGGCAGTGCCCTTGCCAAGGGTTAATTCACTTCCAAGGATTCTGCTCCAGTGGGTCTGACAGGTCAGTTCCAGCTCACGGCTGAGTAACTAGATACCTGCACCTCTATGGAGTGAAGATACAGGGCAGGTTTAGACTCAAATATAGCTTCAAGCTGGTGCATGAAATCTGTGGCCTTTTGAAATTCAGTATTTGTTACACTTAATCTTAAGACTCCTGGGAGGGGAACTATTATTGTTGTGTAGGGTAAGTGGCCAATAGTCCTTCTCATTCAAGGCATGTTTTGGTGTTTAAAAAATCATTCCTGGACACTGGAAAGCATCCTGAAACAGAGACAATCTCAGCCATGTTCTTCTAAGAATCAGTAGTGAGAGCACCCAAGAGAGATATGAGAAAAGTAGAACAAACTTTGGCTATCTCAGATATGTTATTTCCCATTTCTATTTCAGCTTCATGTACAGCCATGTGCAAGACCTTTACTTTTCAAACTTGTTTTTAAATTCTGGAGGGAATTTTATTTTGACCAGAAACCATATCCATTTTTCACACTGATACTTTTTTTCTTAAGGGAGATACCTAGTTTCAGCTAGTCAAAATTTTTTGATTATGGAGTATATCTGGGAATTTCACGGCAGTTCTGCTCACAGTATCAGTTTACAGAAGAATTATTGCACAAGTCAGCAGTCAGCTCACTTGTAGTCAAGGAGCAGCAGACTCTTAAGGCAAGATTACTCTCTAGCCTCTTACTGCTGACACACTGTCCTAATTAATATTCTTTAGTTCCACATTATTTGATTTTTGTGTCCAATTGTTGATTTTTCCAGCAGATAGCATTCATGGACTGGGGAGGATGTGGGAGGAGTGGATGGGCATGGAAGGAGCATCAGGGTGTGACCTACTTTTTCCTCTCAAATATGTTATCTGCTACCAGTTGCTTTGGGTCTCCTCTGAAAATCCCTGACACCTGCTGACAATCAGCAATGCACAGAAGTTACCTGTGTCTGGTTACACTGACACTGGGACAGTAGCGGTGAGTCGTAAAGGGAGTCATTCACATGTCACAGAGACTTCATCAAAAAGGATCAATGCCAACAGTGCCGTCAGCACCTTTCTGATGGTGTCCTGCTCAGCTGGGCTTTAAACAGTTGCCACAACTGTTTCTCCATTGCACTGTACTTACTGTTGTTCAGCAATAAATTGAAGTCTATTATTATGTTTCATGTACAGCCTAAGCTGTAAACGACTTTGCAAGGCAGTGGGGAAACTGGCCTCCACTGGAAGAATGAAAGGCTTCAAAATTTATTACTGAGTTTTCAACAGAGGCTCTCAGAAAATTTTCCAGAGTTTTATTTTTGTGGAAAAGGATAATGATCCTTCCTCAGAGAGAACATGCCCATAGTTTCTTACTCTGGAATTCTTGGCAGACATCTCCTTCATCACCTACACCTTTAACAAGACAGATTTTGGGCCAAATTCTATCCTGGCATATTGGCAGAACTGACACACAACCCCGCAAAACGCACAGAAACTCTGCAGATTTCCTAAGGAACAGTGGAATCTCACACTTCAGGTCCATCAAGTCTTCTGGAATTTCCCCAGCTGTGTTTCTGAAATTGTGTTTGGTATAATTATTCTCATGTATGTTCTCATCATTACCTGCCTTATTCAGCCTGGTGGGAGGTAGAGTCTTGCAGATGTTCCTGCTGTCTCCCTGTGGAGCTGAAAAGAACAATGGTCTACTTGCCATCCAGAATTTTTATAACTTTATAACTAGCTTCTTGAAATTAAGTAATTAAACAGAGAAAAATACTGATCTTTTATGAGGACAAGTTTGCATGTTTCTCCCTTAGATAGTCTGTGACTGTTATGGTCTCTCAGTCACTCAGCCAAGGTCACTCCATGGCTCAATCATAAATATTGCTGTTAAAGTATAAAGTATTTCAAGCATTTGCCAACATGTAACTTTCCTAAAATGTGTTTACATATTGTAGGAAAACAAGAATCCTTGAATGTATAAAGTAAAAAAAGATTCTTTTAGTTCTGCCATCTTTTCTGCACCTGCTTAACTTTTAATAACTGAGTGAATCTAGGGTTTTCATTCAAGTCTTTGAAACAGTGCTACCATATAAAGCATTCAGTAGCAGACTGAGATGCTGAGTTTAGAGCCTCAACTAAAAAATTCAGAAGAAAAAGGCAGACAGCAGGGGAAGGCAACTCAGAACATGCATGTTAAACTGCAGTTATAACTCTCCTTTTACTAGTAATTTTAAAGGGAGCACCTAAGCTAGTTGCTTGAAACAGGTGTGTTCTACTTACCTTTGAGAATTTAGAGGTGTTATATTACAAGACTTTATGTCATTTTTGTCTGTGTAATGGATTCTTGGCTCTGAAGAGAGGCAGTCCGAGTCTTCTCCTGTTCCTGCCTCCAAACTCTGTCCTTGAAATTACCACTACAAATTCACGTAAGGGTTAGAAACTCCACTCTAGAAAAACAGAGAAAGGAAGTGATTGATCTTTTGCAACTTTACCGTGTTGATGAAATGTTGTTCCTTACTACCTGTAAACATTTCTAAATCGAAAATAAAGCATCAGATTTAATAGGAGATGGAAGTAGCACAGGGGGACCACAACTCAGTGAGGTTTTATATCTGCTGTTGGAAAATAATCACAGTCGTCTCTTAGCCATTTTGGGTTTTACTACCCACCTCAGTTCATTCTTCCTTCTAATGCTAGCTTTTCTTCATGTTTAGAAAATTTCTGTATAAAAGGCAGCAAATGCCTCTCAGTGGGAATGCCCACACATGGAAAGCTACTGATGAAACAGCATCTTACAAGCAACGATTTTGTGTCTTTGTCATTCTAAATGGATTTCAAACCAGTGTCCCCTGAATCAGGCCTGGACTAGGTCTTGTTTTACCCCTTGGCTAACTGTCCTCTGTTTAGCATGTAAGCCCTCAGGGCTTGGAATCAGTCTTCACTGTATACTTGCAAAATTCATAGTTATGAGGCCCTGGGCCATATGCTGATCAGGCAATCTGTGCAGACTGGAATCACCAAAGTTATTTGATCTCCTTGGTTCCACTTAAGTGCCTTCCTTGAGTGGTAATCTACGTCTATAGATATAGTCTATACATTAAAAAACAAAGTCTATGTGGTTTTTTTGGGCTGTGGGTCTCCAAAAAAATTTGGCACACATTTCTTTTTCCTATATATAACGTATTGTCACGTTAAGGATTGCAAAGACATTTACGAGCTAATTGAAATGCAAGCATAATTCCAGAAATTGTTATTTCCTATTTGTTGGGTTACGATATTGAATAAAATGTACCACATATTCTGCAGGCAGATATGAGTGAGGACACAGCCACTGCCTGGGAGATATTACAGTCTATAAAATTCAAGACTGCCAAAGGGGTAAGAGCAGAAAACAGGAGAGAAACAATAGATATATCCTGCAAGAAGCTGGTCTAATAATATTGAACCAATTTTAAAGCCATTTTAAATAACATCTTAAAGCTGCATCCAGGCTCTACTATAAGTGAAGCTACAGGTTATATTCACATTTCATTACAGTGAATAGCAAAATTCCCATTCATTTTAGAGCTCCATTAGGTTATTAGGGCAAAGGTTGATTAATGGATGAGGCTTTTTTTCTTTCTTTTTTTTTTTTCAGAACAGCACACAAGTCTGATAATCTTCACCCCGCTCTAAAGCTCTGAAGAGTTTTAAAATGTTAACTGGACACTTACGTGCTCACATAGCAGTCACCCATGTATAGTTTTGTTGTTTTCTTAAATCTAAATTCTGACTCAGATTTGAGTATTTGCAATTTCAAATTAAGAAACTCAATGAGTACTTTCAGGAAAGAAATTTTCTTTTCTTAGGCATGACTAAGAATTTTAAGATTTTTTTCTCAAGATACCGAAGGTGCTATCTGAGATGACATCATGAAGTAAGTGAATTAGACTCCAAGGCCACCAAACTTTGCATGCCATAGCTTACATCCCTTCCTTTCTCATGGGCATACCTCACCTCAGACCAGTCTCTTCTAGAGTCAACAGCTGCAACCACTGCTTCTTTACTGACATGTAGAGTACTGAGACCACCAATATATCATCCACAAAGCTATGCAACAGATCCGCAGCAAGAGATGAAGAAGAACCTAACCGGAGATAAGTAGGATCAACCCCATCTTTCTACTTGTGCTTCTCGAGATGGAAGGTGAGAAGGTCTGTGGTGTCAAAAATCAAGACAGAGGAAGGAGATGGGACTATTGAGGGATGCATCTTAAAAGAAAAGTCCTCATCACAAATCTCCCATCCCCATATATTGCTTTGCCTGAGCTCCTTCACTTTCCTCTCTACTACTTTGGAGATTTTCCTTCTGCTCCAGAACAAGAACAGATATTCAAGACAGTTTACCCATCTTCACTTGTTTTAAAGAGGGCTTCCTACCATTTAGCACAAGTGACCTTAGCTTCTGTATTCCCAAAGCAACCTTCCATTCCCATCTTTCTCCTATTAAATCTTCAATTTAAAACTGTGCTTATTTCATTAACCTTTTGCCTTATACCAGCAGTAGATTATCATGTTTTCCATGAAATTGTGCATTCTGCAGGTCTGGATTAAAAGATGGTTTTTCTGTTTACCGCAGGGAAGATGTGGTCAAAACACTGGTGTTCATCCCTGCACGTCAGTATTCCATGTGTGTATTCCAAAAGCATAACGTTCCCTGTTCTATTTATTTCTACATAGCAGTCAAAAAGTTTTCTCCCGCAGACTGCTCCCAACCCACTCCAGACACCACCTCTGTAAGATGGGGACAAAGACTGTTATTGTCTTCCCAAGGCAAGAAAAACGCTCTAGTGGTGCAGGAATAGACAGAGCTGAGTCTGTGCAAAGGATTTCAGATTTTTCAAGCTGGGCTCAGAAACACTGTTAATGAACATTTCTGTCAATGTAATTCATGGGCTTCGTTTCTGTATGACCAAAAGAACTAGAAAGGTTGGAGTAATGTTTTGAATTCCAATGTCAATTGTAATTTATCTTATTTAAAATAGGAAAGCCTCCTTCCTGGGTGATCTGAAGAAAATTCTTCACTGGAAATCAGACATGATAATAAATCACTTCTTGGTTTTATCACATGAATAATTTGTGTCTTGTTATGCAAAGCCTGGAAGCAAATTTGAAGTTGAGAGCAGAAATACACTAGTAATCAATGTCTCTCATTTCCAGATTTGCTTTTCAGAGAGGCAAAAGCACTGTGTAAGGAATCAAATAGAATACTGGAAAGTGAAGGAACAGATATCTGACGTTAAAGCTTAACAATTGTAATGCTGCAACACAACAAGCAATGTAGCAAATAACGTGATTGGGGCAATGTCACCTTGAGCTTCAGTCCCTCCCTCTGAATTTATATGTATCTTAAGGAAAAAAAGAATCATAGTATATCTTACCTTTACACTGGAAAGGAACTGACTGCATAACAGACAAGGTCAGGGCACTTTAAACACTGAGTTACAGAAGGGAGAAAATTAACTTTTTTTTTTGTGGCCGGGTAATTTTTCAGTCTGATCAGTTCCCTGGTCATTTCCATTGCACAGCTCTCAAATACATGTGCCAACACAAGATCAAGAGTGGAAGGGGGCCACAAATAAGCAGATGGAGTGAGAGCTGCTCAGGACTGCTTCCGATGGCTGCTGTGGCTCATGTCAGCTGGGAACATACATCAAACCGCATATGAACTGTTGCCTGCTCTCACTTTGGACAAGCTGTGAGAAAGAGTATGACCTTTAGTTGTAAACACAGAAATCTGCCAAGTGATTTTTGCTCCTGGAATATCACATTGTATGGCCAAGATTCAGGTGGCCTATTCCACCTAAAGCTTTCCACCAGATGTTTCCCATCGGTTGTCATGATTGCACCCCACTCAGCGCCTTGCTCAGCCCATCTGAAGGGCTGAAGTGTAGAGTGCCAAAGGTATTACATTACATTTTCTGACAGGCTCAGGAATATTGCTGAAATAAGCATTGCCTGGGTATGTCTCTATTTCCACTGTCAGCCCTACAGCCCACTACGTTTTCAACGACAGTTTTAGAGACTCTTCTTTACTGCTTGCAGGGACAAAAGTGTATTTTCTGGTTGGAAAGAAGAGTCTTCAGTACAAAATTAAGAATTTTTAACTCTATTTACTATCCAGCAGATAATCAGGTTGCCACATGAGGGATGGTGGTGATGTATTGAATGGCTTAGCGTTCCAGTTTCTCTCTTTTATACAGTGTGGAGCTTTTGTGGATTATATTCCTTCAAGCTTAAAATTAAAAGTTGAAGAGATGGTACACAATTTGTTTACTATGTGCATGAGGAAATAGCAGTTTCTGTGCTCGTTTTGTGGCGGGTTTGGTTTTTATTTTCTTTTACCACTGAATAGTGAGGAGTTTAAAAATACCCTGACTCTGAAAAGTATTTGGCAAAAATACTATTAATAATGTAGAAAGAAAAAACCCTCCTTATCTTTTTGAATCATTAGAAACCTGGGGTCTGATTCAGTCATTTTTCTTTCCCAGTGTTGCTGATTTCAGCTCACTATTAAAAAAACATATATCTTGCTTCCTCTGAATAATCTAACTCTGTTCATACAAATCTGGGGTCAGTTCATTAAAAGATTTTATCTAATATATTTCCTTACACATGTACAAGGCTTGTTTAATTTTGGTAATAAAATTAATTATGGGTGATAACATTGCTTACACAAAGACTTATAATGGAAAGGTAGATAGCCTTGAAGTCCAAACACTCCAGTTCTGTCTAGGTAACCTTGGTTCTAATTTAGATTATGTAACAATTTTATTATTTATGATTTAGCAAATCCCCTACTCTTTTTGGTTCAAATTTATCTTACTTGAGTTAATTAGATACCAAAGTAAGATGTTATGAAAATTCATAAGTGATACTTGCTGACCAAGGAGAGAGGCTAGGATCCAAAATACAGATTTACAAAGGTACATATTTGTTCATGTGTATCAAGTGTCCCAACCAAATTTAAGAACCCTGATTGTGTTTTTATGTAGGGTCCTTATACCCTTCAAATATTTAGGTAAATATGATCTGACTAATCACTCACACCCATACTACTGGTTACTAATATTGGTAAACCTTTGCAAAGCAACCTTATTTCTGCAGCATTCTTGCTGCTTGGCTATAGATCCAGACATCTTTGGAGTAATTTTCGATATAATTACTTGTCTATGATGCCAGACGATGCCGGGAGGGTTTCAATGACTTGTTAGAGAAACAGCAACAGTGTTGACAGCAGGACCAGGGCAGCGATCTCTCCCCTGTATTTGGTACTCATGAGGCCACACCTTGAATCCTGTGTTCAGTTTTGGGCCCCTCACAGCAAGAAAGACATTGAGCGAGTGTGTCCAGAGAAGGGCAACAGAGCTGAGGAAGGGGCTGGAGCACAAGTCTGATGCAGAGCAGCTGAGGGAGCTGGGGGTGTTTTGCCTGGAGAAAAGGAGGCTTGGGGAGACCTTATTGCTCTGTACAACTGCCTGAAAGGAGCGTGTAGCCAGGTGAGGATCAGTCTCTTTTCTCAAGCAACAAGCAATTGGACACAAGGAAAATGCCTCAAGTTGTGCCAGACAAGGTTTAAATTGGACATTATGAAAAATGTTTTCTTGAAAAATGTTGTCAAGACTTGGAGCAGGCTGCCCAGGGAAGTGGTTGAGTCACCATCTCTGAAGTTATTTCTAAGATGTGGCACCTGGGGATATGGATTAGTAGTGAACTTGGCAGTGCTGGGTTAATGATTGGACTCAAGGTTCTCAGAGGTGTTTTCCAACCTGAATGATTCTATGACTCTAGAGGGAATAGACTGCTGGTATTATCTTGGTTTTCCAGGGATGTCCTTTATCCTTCATGGGCCGCTCTAAGCTTCCAAGAAACAATGTATTTATTTACAGACTTGTTCTGTCCCTTAGTTTGTTTTACTCAAGCATGAACCATACCATATTTCACTACCTCCTTACATTACAGTGGAATGTGGACTAATGTATATTAACAAAGTTAATACACTGTCATCCTATAAAGACTGATTGATATAACAGAGAAGAGAATTTTCATAACAAAGGCTGGCATAGATTGCACAGTCAGCGGAGGGAGACAGATTTTCAATAGGTGCTCACATCTCAGACCTTCTGAAGTGACCTATGAAGGTGCCATTTCCCTTCTGCTGACAGCAAAGGATGAATGTGAGTGTGTACCTAGTGACAGCACCTTCAAACTGACTGTATACCCTTGAAGAGTTCCTATTGCAGAGAACATGAACTGGTTCTTAATGAGATAATGAACCACAGAGGTGGCTTTGCATGGGCAGCTATTGTGAATCTCCGTCCAGTGAAGTCCTCCTCTAGCTACCTTAGTGTGTTTCAGGAAGTATTATATGCTGTGCTCTATACATAAATACGTGTATCTTCTTCCATACACCTTTATTGCTACACACATTTTTTATCTCAGGGAACAAAAATAAGGTGTGGCCAAGAGCATTTGTTATCATCTAATAAGGCATAGATCTTACTCTTCATTCATGTTTATCACTACTATATTTCAGTAATGCAGGCTGTTATGCAATTCTATTCATGAATATCAGATGAGACTAAATCAGACAGTGGGATTTATCTGACATAATATTCAACATCTGCAGTGTTAGCAGACATGTTGATGTAAATTAATAATTCTGAGCTACTTCCTCTAATACAAGGGAAATTAAAATAGGCCTGCCTGTAGTGAGCCATGTGAACTAGTTTAGATGGTTTCTTTTGCACTATCTGTATTCTACTCAGAAAGTTCATCTTCACTGAATTGAGAGTGACTAGCTCAGATGTAGACATTTCCAGTATGGACGTCTACATTTAGTGAGACTCATGCCTTTCAAAATGAGTGAAATGCTGAGATCCATGGTTCTTTCTTACTCCGATTTTGACAGGTCAACTCCAATACACATATGCCACACAATATTCCATACTCCATACAGTGTGCTTGTCAGGTCTAATACATCAACCTCAGAGTCTTCTACATCACTATCCTTACTCAAAATGGTCTGTCTGCTGGTAGGAAAAGGTGATTGTGTCTTTTCTGCCTGATTTCTCTTGTGAGATTATCTGTCAAGAAGCAGTTATGCTTGAAAGCTGAGCAGCTTGGAGCATTTCTACCTCCTGAATCATTACCTAAATGTTTTTGAAACAAGTACGACTTCACTGTCTCTCACCTGTTATTAAGCTTTTGGCACTTTCTCATGCCTGATGTTTCAAATGAAGTTTGGAAAGCCCTGTAATGTATTTAAACATCAGGGTAATGTAGCAGTTGGCAAACACTTTCCTACCCGAACTACACAGATAAATGGCTTGTGATTCAAAGATGAGATTGATCAGTCTTCGCAGCTTGATTTTGGATGGATCTGTGCTGTGCATCATGCTGGACTAGCTGCAACATTTACATAATATTACCCAGTGCTTGGCAGAGATATTCAATTGAACCCTGCACACAGGACAGAATTAATTCATCACAGCACATAAGTTAATTACCCTGGTCTGCTGGCAATGCTAATTAACCAGGGCACAGAGACACACTTACTTGGTTATTTCTCTTCTGTTTCCAGAGCTAGCTTGCTTGGCATGGCTCATAAATTTACACACCTTTATCCTTAGCCTAAAGGAGATGTACCTTGGAGTGTCCTGGATCATAATGAGTGTCACTTCCTGGGTAGCCTCTTTAATTTCAGTGTGTTATCAATCCATTAAAACTATCCAAATGTACCTGTGCTTGCTCATAACAGGAATCATATTGTTCTTCCTGTTACCCAAAAAACCTATTGGGCAATGGGGGGAATCACCTCTTCTTTGGCTAACCTCACCTAAGAGTAGACAGAAGCATACAACAGTTAGCCATTTTAGCCCAAATCATTTATGATTTTTTAGTAACAAAGCCTTTATAACAAAACTTGATTCAATTTGCATTTTACAGAACTAAACGCGTTAGCAGTGTGGTAAGTTAATTTTTTTATTTGCGTTACTAAACATCAGATATATAGTTGGGGACTAAGACACTTGTGCAAGGAGCTGTCTGACTATAATAGAGAGAGACAGTTTTTGTCTTAAGGGAGCCTGCACTTGAATAGTCAAGAAAGATAAAAGAGAAACAGAGACTGAGGGTGAAATAACTCACCTAAGCTCATACAGCAGATCAAGGGCAGAGCTATATTTTACTTCTCCCAAATTTTCCCTGTCTTTCCTTATGTACTTTTTTTGCAAGGCACTAAATTAATTCTTTGATTTTTAAACTCTATGTGAATTCTGGGCTCAGGAGTCGCATGATAAACTCAGAGACTAAAATCTCAACAGCTGCAAGAAGAAGTAAATTCAAACTTGCTTGTCAAATGCAAGCCTGCTGCTGGGAGCTCCAAGCTCTCAGGGGCTCTGTGGATTGTCTCCACATCACCCTGACCTGCTGATTAAGCAAAACACATGTGCTTGAGTCCATTCAGACACTGAGACACATAGAAAGCTTGTCATATGGAAAGCTCTAGAAAAGCAGGGAAGAGGAACAGATCCAAAACCTACATTTACTTCATATTTTAGCAGCAATTCAATTTACTCCTCTACAGAGCATGGAAAATGAGTGCTGTCTTCTCAATGGCTGGCTCAGGAAGTACACTGGAAATGTTCTTGGACCTCCTTCCCATTGGCTCCAGACAACCACTGCAACAAAGCTGAGCCTGTTTTGTGTACAGTATTTTAGGAAGAGGGAAAGGCAGAATATTCCCTGTTAGTCATAGTTTTATTCTCTTTGAGAGTGATTAATTTAGTGAGAAATGTGTGTTTATAAAGGTGAAGATATGACTCACGGCAAGGAAAATCCTAAACATCTGACCTTGTCATATAATCTTTCCTGTTCCTTAGTTTTGTATGGCTGAAGACCAAGAGGGATTATTAAAATAGGAGCAAGCGAGCAACTGGTGTCACAATTACAGAATTAAACACAAAACAAAAGTGATTTTTAAAAGTCAGGATGATGCCCAACCGCTCAAATGCCCAAATCATGCAGTGGAATAAGCACTGTCATTTTAGGGAACAGCTGTTTTGCTGTCGGACTGTGCCTGTCACAAGCCATCAAATATCACCTACTTACATCCATACAGAGGTCAGCCACGTAGTTTCAGATCACTATCCTGTGTCCCTCCAGAGAAAGAGAGAGAAATTGCAGGGGTATCAACACTCACAGCCCAAAATAGTTTGAAATCTACCTCTTCATCTGTCTCTTTAGTTTACTGCAAGATAGATCAGATGAACTGATTTAGCATTTCTATTAAACTTCTGTAGCATAAAGAAAGGGGAACATGGAAATACTGAAGAAGGTATATGTAGACATTATAGATTCACATACATTTATATGTAAGAGATTTATGTATCAGAATTTAAGTAAATTTCATCTCCTGTTTTTGTCCTCAGATTAAAGCGGAGTCTATGTTCAAAATTTTGAAACATTTTGGGATTCTAACAGACAAAAGATAGAAGTGTTGAGACACCTCCTTAGTTTGGGAGCCTCTAAAAGGTAAACCAAACCAGCTTGTTAGTAGTTCTTGAATGGTCTAAATTAGACAAGATTTAATGCTGGGAAAAAAATTCTGGCTCTTCACAATTCATGATGTCTTATCTTCCATGCTCTTGACTTGCCATTAACTGAGCCTTCCCTTTCCTGGATGTCATCCACTAGCCCATTAATTGTGTTTCTCTGTTGCCTGACACACTTAGCACAGTTCACACTAATAACGGTTCAAAGGTTCATTAACACTCCAGTTCAAGGGGCCTTAAGCATTAGCAGCAGCAGAACCTTATAGTACAAGTTTATTCATAGATTTAACATGAATATATACTACTCCACAGTAACTTCATGTCCATGCAATGCAAACTGCCGGAAGCTACTTTTTTCCTACTAAAAATTTAAAGTTCTAGTTTTCACTCAGTTCTGTTTGTCTAGAGCCCATGTTCACATTCCTTTACCCTGAGGGCAACTGGCTACAGGCTTGACACATGAGCTTTGATTTTCACTGCAGTCTGAACAGTAAGACATAAGTGTTTTCAGTATTCTGAGGACTTTGTATGTTTTTCTGCCCTCTCTGTGACCAAAACCAGAACTAAGCAGAATATTCACAGATGTAGATCTGCATTAATTCATTCCAGGGCCAGAAGGGGCCATGAGACCTGTACTGTAGCTGGATTAAGGCATCTCTCTTCTAACTGACACACAATTTCATTTGAAAGACATCAGGAGACAGTAGATCCTTCCCAAGTATAGAGACATAGACTGGATAAAATGTTTCCAAGTTTTACTTAGCTTCACTAACAGGATATTGTGTCTCAGTTTGTATAACTTCAGTTTTCAGGTGCTGAATCTTGTTTTTCCTCTGCCAGAAACGTTGTGGGGAAAAAAACCCACCTCCTTCCATCATCAGAATTCAGCACAGAATGGAGCGCAATAGAGCACAGAATCTACCTTCATGTTGTAATGTTGCTTTCTAATCTGTGGATCATTTTACAGGGATCCTTTTGAGTACAAGTATATCTACACTCTTTTTGACATGGACAATACAGGTTGGCAAGATACAGTGATATAGTATAACTGCCATGTGAATAGAAACCAGAGTTGAAGTGATTCCCTGTTCATACATCTAGAATGGTTTTAATCCTTCAGATGACAGAGAGCTCTGAGAGCTCACACTGAGGTAAGTACAACTCCAAGGTCTTTCTTAGATTTATTTCTTTCCAGAAGTCTCTAGTTCTGCAAGTATAAGGTGCTTTTTCTGTTCCTGTATTTAATCCAGCTGTCTGCATTACTTCTGTGTCACCAAACTTCTGTCAACTGCAAGTCTAACCAATAGATATTTTCTATTCCTGTATGGATCATTTATCCTCACAACCCCCTTCTGGAACAGAGGCATACCTTTCCTACCCCTGGAAGCTCTTTGAGTGAATGGTAGAAATACTAAGGCTCACAAGCAAAGAATAAACTTCCAGGCTTTATGAACCTCTGCTGAAATGACTCTATGTTTTGCTTTGGATTAGTCAGAGAATTAGGTCTCCTGAATTGTGCTGCGTAGGCAAGATGGAAAGGATCAAAGATTAGCTGGAAGTAACCTGGACTTGAAATGGCTTAATCCTGTCAGGGCTGATGTGTCTCTCGTTATCTGGCATTGAGGTTTATGGAAAATGTTCTAGCAGAAAGGTAAACACTTGGAGAGTTTAAGCAGCTGAGTGGAGTTTCAAGATCCGAAGTCAATCTGGAAAAAAGTTATTAAAACATATGGGATTTTTATGGATCTACCTTATGTATCTTGATCTTATGATGGAGCTAGGAATAAATCACAGGACAGCTAAATCTGTGTGGGGCAGAGTGGCTCAGCTGATGCCCAGGGTACATCCACATTCATAAAAAAGAGAACCAGAGTTGTCAGCACTGTAAACCGGCTTATTTCCTCTGGTTGTTTCCTGTGGGAGCCAGTGAAAGGGACAGACCATGAGAGAGCTCCCCAGGTTAAAGTGACTAAAAAAGCCTCCCCCAGGATGCCCTGTTCTGTTATGGAAATGTATCCCAGTTCAGCTTCTCCAGATGGCCTCTTCCCCCCCTTGTACCTTGTCTGCTCCTTTGGAAAGTTCTCCCTTCCCCACTCTCCCATTGGACCTTGTTCCCTGCCACTCACCCAGATTTTCCCATTGGCTCGTGTACCCTAATCCAGCCTATGTACTGCCCCTGCTGCTTTCCCTGCCCCCATATATGGGCTGGGATTTTCCATCCCCCTTGGTCTTTGATGCTNGTTCCTAGCTCACTCACTGGCTTTTTCTTAATTTTTCGACTAACTCTACCAAGGCCATGACCAAAAACTGAAGTAGCTCCCTAGAGAGAACTTATAAACATCAGTAAGAGATAAACAACTTTAAATTGGCTCTTTCTGCCACGTACAGGTCTTACATATTATCCCAGCAAACTTTTCTGCCTCAGATATCTCAGCATATGCAACAAATCTACCCAGTGCTGTGCTATGCGACCTCCGCTCTGATGGGCTGATACCTCACATTATTTCAGAAAGTTTAAAATAAATAAGAAAAAAAAATGACTTCTCTCTTTGGGTTACCACCTAGGGTACAGAAGACCTAGAGAGACTTGGTAAGTAGTATAAATGCAGCTGGGCCATGCAACTCGGCCCCAGTGCCAGCAAAAATGTCCTTGCTCCTATTTCCTTTATTGTTACAGGTGTAGCCATCTGTTTCCACCCAAAACTCCATCATCCACTGAGAAAAAAGACACCTACCCACTTGGTCTGTTCCCCTGACTGTTTATGTGCTGACACCTCTCAGCAAGCAAGAATTCTTTTTCAGGGAATCTCAGCTTCGTTTTTAAGCATTTGCTAAATAGGGAGATAAGTTATCTGCAAAATTTGTTGTGTTTTCAAGTGCTGTTAACCACTTTTTCTCAGGGACAGAGATATTTTCCTGCCTTTTTATTTTTTTAACAGGAAAGGCAAGGCCAAAAAGCCCCAAAGTGATTGTATACTAAAACTGTTGCCTCTTACCCTTAGTAGTGCCTATGTCCCCACTATGAGGAGCTTCAGGTGGTCTACTTATCTTAATTGTCTCCAGGCCGGCAGCACAACTCTCCCTCTCTTCTGGACCCTGGAGGTAGTGGGAATCTGCAGCTTGTGTCTTGCCAAGGAAAAGGCAGGAGAGAACTGAAGAAGCACACTGACACTGCCTGTAGCTAAACAGCAAAGGGCTCCTTAATTAATAATTTATCTACCTCTCTCTGTTTGCACTGCATTGCCTCTCTTTACAACAGAATAAGAACTTAGAGAAAACAACAACATAATGGAATTAAGTGGATGTTTTCTTGAAAGGAATAAAACGTGACTGTGCTTCTTGCCAAGTTGTAGAGAACATTTTCACTGGAAAAGTAACCAGTCTGGAACATCAGAAACTTGAAAACATAGGCATAGATTCATTCAGCTCCTGGGCTTCCCAGAGTTCAGCTGAACTCCAGGACTACTTAGTCACATCCTCAGCTTGTGCCCAGCTTTCCACTGGGAAGGCTGTCTTGTACTTCGTGAAGGCACAGGAAGAGATGTGTGCTCTGTCACTTTCTCTGTCAAGTGACAGATGTGCCAATAACATAATGGGACGTGCAAGCAATCCTCTCATGACCAACGCCAACATTAGCTGGTGTTAGTTGATCAGTACGTGTCCCTCAGGGCATATAAAACAGGAGATGAACTGGGACCATCAGTGAAGAAGGTGTCAGGGAGTGGAGCCCCTACCTCCTTTCCCTGCCCGAGGAACTTGTGGGGGCAAGGCACGAGGGATCCCACCACAGCATAGCTGTGTTGCTCTGAGCCCTGGTCACCAATCTCAGCCTCAGCTGTGGATCATCCTGTGTGCAAGAATTCAAGTTAACTGGTCTCCTGGTTTCTACCTCCAATTTTCTTGTTCAGCAGCGCTCTAAAAGATCAGAGTTGTCCCAGACATCAATTCTGTCTCCTCTGCAGTGGAAATCCTACTCACTCCCTAAACCTCTATTCCTATTCTTCTGCTTTTACTTCTACTCACACAGAGGAGTGTCAAATGAGAGAAAAACCATAAGGAACACAGCATAAAGTATTTGATTTTAATTTTTTTAGCTTTCACACTGTTCTCCATTCAACTGTCTACATAAACAAGTTTTAAGTAAATCTTACAATTTCTTTCTTCCCTCCCCAACATACTTTTAAACTTAGATGTCAAACAAGTCATATTTTTCTTCCCAACAGCAAACTCAATACTGCCAAAAATATTCACAACACTTATGTAACCACTGCATGGTTATCCACGTGAAGGATTACTGCAGGTCTGTGTACACGCTATGCTGGGAAGGCCAGTCTCCACAAACCCATTCATCCTGATGATGGCATTGCTCTGACGTGTTAAGAGCTCCTCATTTGAAAATGCTATCTGATGCATTTTAATTTCTTTCAGCTTTCCACTTCTCTCATGAAAGACAAGAAGGGAAAAGTTTTGGATTTTTTTTTTTTGAACCATTTCTTCTGCTTTCTTCTAAGGCATTTAACAGGCTACAAGTATCTCTGTTTTGTTCTTAGGAAACAGAAGAGTTAGCTAAACTGATAAATTAATCAATCCCTTTATTCCTCTACCTGCCACCTGTACTCCACCTCCTCTTTCAGATCAAAATTAGCACTGATTTATGTAATTGTTACTGAAAGAGCCAAAGAAATATGATGACAATGAGTTGTTAACATCAGTACCTACACTAGGCAATGAAGTTTCCTTCACTGATATTAAGCTGATATTAAGAATGGTCATGTATTAAGAAAAGGTATTTTCTTTTCCAAAGTTCGATTTTTCAATCCATTCTTTTGTTGTTGTAGTAAACCATAGGTTATGTAAAGCACACTTTTTTTTTTCTAATGGATTTTTGTTCTATGAAAAGGGATTTACAAAGGCAATTCTACAGAGAAACAGAACAGAGTAACAGCTGATACATTTCCAGAATTTTTCTTTCCTTCCTTCAGTATGTAGCCTGAAAATTAATGTATTGTGTTATAGTATTGGGAGAAGACAGTTCCAGGGCTGAAGAGGAGCGTTAGGGAGGAAGTAAAGTTAGGTGTCTCCCACCCTAGTTCCGATACCTCAGCTGTTGTATACCTGCAATGAACCTGTTTCTGTTGTGTTTACAAGGAAACACATAGCCATGTCTTAATAACTGAAATAAAATAATAAGCATGTCTGACTTGGTCTGAAATTCACGGGCAGACTGGGTTACTCAGCTTAAGTGAGAATTGCTTAAGGTGAGGTCTATCTTCCCTACTGAGAGATGTTTTCAGTGTAGGCATTTGGTTCTGAACTCACTTCATGTACTCCTTTAAAAATCAATATGAGAAACAGGCACCTTCAAAACGTGAACCATTTGAAGTAATATTTTTTCAGATTGTTCTCTGAGCTGATTCAGCTCACTAATGGGGAAGAAAATGACCCTGTCACTCTTTCTCAGTTACTTCCTAGCCAGGTCAGTGAGTTAAATTAATTCCTAAAGGGGGACCAGTAAGACAGATGAACAGAGAAACAGGTAGATGTTCTTTGGTCTGCAACCTTGATATCCAAACTCTGTTTATCTTCCCATTTAGACGAGGATTTGTTTCGTATGTTTATGAAACAACATACCCAACTGTTTCCACTGATGAGGACATAAGCATTCTTGTTTAACATAGGCAATGTAGTTTCCAGTCAAATGAATGTGGAGAATGCACTGAACATTGCAATTTTAACAGCTGACATGAAGGTATAAATGAGACACAGGAACGGTATTAAGTTGATTAAATGATAATACATATAAAATGTGCTTTTAAATAATATAAGTGTCCGTGAAAACGGAATGATGCATTTAGGGTTTTTTTAATTTTTTGAAAGAAAGAGGTAAGAGACATACTGTAGACTCAAAACCAGTCATAGTCAAACTCTCATTGAAGATAACAGGTGAATTTTCTTTAACGCGAACCGGAGAATTGATTTTAAAAGATAAATAACAAAGCACGTGTTGACTGAATTCATATGAATTTCTGTTGCGGTTTAACTTCAGCCAGCAACTGGGCACCACACAGCTGCTTGCTCAGTCCCCCCGCCCCCAGCAGGCTAAGGGAGAGAACTGGATGGGTGCAAGTAAGAAAACGTGTGGGTTGACATAAGAACAGTTTAATAACTGAAATAAAATAATAAGAAGAAGTAATGAAAAGGAAAGTAACAGGGCGAGAGAGAACTAAAACCCAAGAAAAACAAGAGAAGCAACAGATAGAGTTGCTCTGACTGACGCCCAGCCTGTTCCTCAGCAGTGAGGCTGTGAAATTTCCCCCCATTTTACATGCTGAGCATGATGACATATGGTATGGAACACCTCTAAGGTCAGTTGGGGTTACCTGTCACAGCTGTGTTCCCAGCCTCTTGTTTCCCTCAAGCTCCTCTCTGGCAGGACGACATAAGAAGTTGAAACACCCTTGGCTTCGGGTAAGCACTAAACTAACTAAAATGTCAGTGTGTAATCAACATTATTCTTGTCCTAAATCCAAAACACGGCACTGTACCAGCTAATAAACAGGAAGAAAATTAACTCTATCCCAGTCAAAACTGAGACAACTTAAAAATCAGTTTATAATACACTTGTTCAGAACAAACAGATTATTTTGCCAGCCAAATATATATTATGGAGATGTAAAAAATTTATTTTGATTTTAAATAGGAGTGTAGCTTTAGGACATAGCCAGAGATACAGCTACAGAGTATTTTGCCGATGGCATGTCCGGTCTCATCTATCTCAGCTGTATATGAACTCCAAAAATTAAGACACAGTTCATGCACTTCTGAAAGGCAGGCTATACTAGTTCCAGCTCTGAAACACAGCCACACATTCCTTCCAGGCCTCTAGTTTAGTTCTGGCAGGTGCTGCAGTTCAGTAATTTCAAGCACCTGAGAAAAAAAAAAAATAACACTGGAAAATTAACATAGGGATTTATTCCGCACTAAAACTGGCTTCAGGATTTTTTTCAAGGCTATAAATATATCTGAGTAACTAAACACAGCCCAGAAGAAAATCAGTCTTTAAAGTGTATTTATTCACCTCTCTCGCAGGGGTATTAGAAGAACTGATTTGAACTAGACATGTAATACACATCAGGGTTTCTAGACAAAAGGCTGTATAAATTTAGAGTTCTATTACAATGAACTAGCTGAGTATGCTGAGAGTGCTGTTGTAATTTTAATAAAATTAATTTAATTTGAATTGGTAAGCAGTTGCTGAGAGACAGCAGTTCCCACTCCCACCTGTGAAGAAACCAGATCTTAACAAAACTTTGCAAGATATATAAATGTGATAACGACTGCAAAAAATAGGTCTACAAATGAGTTGCAAACCAAGCAGCAGATTACTCGAATTACGTCTCTTCCCAGGCTTGATTTAAACTAATTCTGAAAGAAGCTTCCCATAAAGAAAGTACAGACCTTTTTAGATAGTAACACTAAAGTGAGTTAAATACTTATTGTAGGCATTAGTCAGGCCTGCATTCAGTCGGCTCTCCATTGAAGGTATACTTATATGAATGCTCTTTGTCTGGATCTAAAAGCCAAGGCACAGTTGTGAAAGGATGGCTAGTTTGGATAGTGTGATTTATTGTACTCTAAAAGAAATTGTATTGAACATAATCATGAGGCAAATCTAGACTGTAAAAGGAGGATGCTCTAAGAGACCAGAAAGAAAGGATGCATTGCCAGTCAGTGTAACAGAAAAAGTATAAAGATGAGATGACAGACTAGGCAGAGGAAGAAGCTTGCAAAAATTACGTGGAAATTCGAAAGAAGTCTTGTTGAGATACATTAGATTATACAGATATAGGAAACAGGAAAAATTCTGTCTTTTTCCTTCCTATGCTTTTTTCAAATTGGAATGGCAGCTTTTCAGAAGGTAAAGTTACTCTAAAAGAGGTAGAAAGTGTTTTTCAAGGCCTTAAATGAGGAGAATAAGCTTTGACTTGTGGTAAAGGAGATGGCACAGGAATCAGAAACTGCTTAAAAAGGCAGGCCTTTGAGAGGCCATAAGAGAGGTCCTGTGTCCAAATCACAACTGCCAAGAGACTGCTTGAAATGAGAGGGTTCTCTGAAAGGTTTAAATATCTCTCCTGTTTGGCAAGGAAGTAATTTAGGGCAAAGAAAGATAGAGGGAGCAAAAAGAGAAAGCCACTTGCTCTAGAAATGGCCCCAGCTTCCCACCTCCTAAATCCATGAAGTAACCCCAGAGCTACTGAGCCATGTTTCCTTCTTCTGCTGGGCTCCCATCCTGTGGAAACTGCTTTTTGTTTGACTTCAGCACAGTTTCAGCAGAAGAGGTGGAATCTCTGCCAATTGGAAAACAGTTTTATGCTTGGTAATTGTGGTTCTCACTAGTAGACAAAAGATGTTGGGATGCACCTCCTCAGCTGGACAAGAGCCTAGAGGTTCATTTTCCCATTAGCAGACTACATGGACTGCTGATTTAGTATAGAAGTCTGGGGAAGCTGCCCTGGAAATACAGCCACTGTGTTATAAAATAAAACCAATGACAGCTTTCAGTCTTGAAAGGCACAGCTGAGAGCATGTAGTCTGCACGCAGTAGTCTGTGGTCTGGCAGCAAAATGTAACTAAGCTCCACAAGACGTTATGCGGCTCTAGAAAACTGCAAAGAGCAGAGTCAATGTAGATGTACAGTTGGACACCAACCTAGAGTCTGTGAAGGTTGGTCTAGGCTTAGGAAGGTTGGTCTAGGTTTAGGAGCTGTCCTGTGACCCAGTACTTAGACACTCTCCATTGTTCTCCACAAACAATTCTCCTTTCCTCATCAGTTCCCACAGAGCAACTTCAGCTGTTCCTCACACAGCTCTTCTAAAAGTTGGGAGTGCCATTCAGAAAGGCTTGGCTCTCCCTCCAAGGAAAGACAGGAGTTTCTGCTCAAAGATTTGGACAACTAAAGGTTAAGTGAAATATCTAAGTCACTTTGTGTCATAAAGGCATTGTGACAATGGGTTTAGTAACAACTGTGAGATGCTTAGATAATTTGGAAGTGGGAACTCTCTTCATGCTCTAATAGGTGGGTTTTAAGGTACAAGCTCCCGTTCTAATGCCTTTAGGACCCACACCTCCTTCAGAACTCTTCCCAGTCTCATGTGAGCCAGGAAACAGGCTGTGCAGCTGAACAGCCCTGGCAGTGTATCCCGTTGTCAGCTGATGCCATGGCTCCTACCAAATCAGATCAACTCCTTTTGGAGGCTTTGGGCCAATGCCATGTCTGTTGGAGGACAAAGCCACTGCCCTAATGCTCTTGTCTTAATTGAACAAACCTCCATAAAACTCTCTACCAGAGAGTTTTCTCTCTACCTGGACCCACTCCTTGTTCTCATCTTGTTTCTACATATTGCTGCTGATGCATTTGTTTTAATCTCCTGTGGCTCCCCCTATTTGCACAGTAACTGGTGCCATTATTGCTGGGCTGTGTAATTGCACAGTGGATCTCTCAGTAGCACTAAATGTATAATTATGAAGTTCTCCAAAGTAGAAGGACAAAACAACTGTTCAGTGTTTGCAGCCAACGGAGTTTTACTGTGTGCGGTTTTCATACCACTTAGTTTGCTGCCTACTTAACTTTCCATAGAGTGTAATTATTTTCTGGGTAGGGTTGGAAGACACATGGAGTATAATATATTAACTGCACTTCTTATTCATAAGGTAACAAAGACTCTGCATCAAGTTAATGCCAACAGTTTCCCTTGGAAATAGCACAAATAATTTGTCACTGCTCATTACTCTCACGCTGCTATACCACTGCTGGCTTTAGGAAAGACAGTTTCTAAAATTATCCAGAGGAGCTGATTGCTGGTTTTGGTATTGTAATGTTTAAATGGACCAAAACAATTCAAGATCTATGCATTTAACCCAAGCAAATAGAAGTGTTTTGCTTTTGCATTTGTCTTTCTGGCATGTATGGATTGTTTTCTTTCTTTCTGAAGGATAAAGAGCACCCAGTGGAATGCAGAGAGCAGAGAGCCAGCACAAGGCCTCTGCTTAAGTGGGCTTCAGACATTTTTCTTTTGAACAGAGAGCAGACTGACCTGAGCCTTTTACCAATGACAGGAATATTGGCTCTCTGAGAGCAGGGGCAGCAACAGGGCTGTGGTCACATTGCATGAGAGGCTTTCACAAACGGACTGAGGTTTCTTTCTGAAGGGACAAGCTGGACAAAAATAGATAAAACAAAGTCTCCAGGTCACACACAACAGCCTTGAAGTGAAAGAAGGAATGGAAGTGAGATTTCCTAAATGCTGTGGCAGTGCCAAGTCCACTCTTTAGACTCTGTAGCCCCTCTAGCCCACCCAAAACTCATTAGGACCTCTTGCCAAAAGAACTGTGTTTTCCAGTGAGTCTGGATTGGTTCAACAGTCACTGGAAATTTTGATGCTTCCTTTGGAAATACAAGCATCTACTCTTCATACCCAGTGTTTGCACTTAGCAGGGCTGGAAGGGAGAACTTGCTGCAGCCACAGCTTCCACATTCACAGGACTGAGGAAGCTGATTCACATGTCACTTGTGGTTTGTCTGGATTGTAGGAATGTTCCTTACAATTGAAATAGTATTATGTCTAAATTCATAACTCTTCCCTTCCAATAAACATCCCTGTCTGTGATGGCTGGAGATTCACTTCCCTCCTCTTTCACCTTAGTGCATAACAGGCTTCAGATACTGTGTTACCCTGGGAGCAGCTCAGAGGCTGTTTCTGATGGGGAGACTTATTTCCTCCAATCTTAGAATGTTCTGTTTAAGACATAACAATTCTCCCTCTCACATTCCCAAGTGTGAAGGGCTGGCTGGAGCCAGGGCTCCTGCAGCTCTGTAGCAGATGTTATAGGTGGGCTTCCCTTTTCTCCCTCCCTAAACTTGCACCTACAGACTTCACCGAGAGGAGAAGCAGGAGGGCTTTCTTGCATATCTGAAGAGAAATGGGAATTATCTTCGCAGTGAGCTCACTATATTTATTCTCTTGCAGAGAAAAATGAGTAATACAAGACTGGATCTTCAGTCTTTAGTCTTGGTCTAATCTCTTCGGTCTTCTGACATGAAATAAGTGGACTGCTGAAATCTGGACCTCTATTACAGTAGTTTAAGTCCAGAAAACCTATGGGAAACTGGGAGAAATGGCAGATGACTCTGAAGTGATATTTTCTAGTACAAAGAGAAATGCTTTGGTGGACTATGCTGAGCTAGCTGGTGCTGCTCCACTCCAGGTTTCCCCAGCTGCAGTGCCTGCCTTCGCTCTATTAAAGCACTTCATAACAATTCTGGAAGAAAGGGCTGTTATATAAAGAGATCCCATTTGAAAATTATTATCCTAAACAGTAAGCTTTAATTTTCAAAGCTGTCAATCTCCCCCATTTCATATGTGTTAGGCACAAGAGAAAATAAAAAAGCAGGATTTAGATCCTGTTTTCTAATTCTTTGCTTCAGAGATGTTATTTTTCATACCACTCACTTTGCCTCTTTTTCAACTGCTTTTTTTTTCCTTTATAAAGTATTTTCACTTTCAGAATCCTTCTCTCTTTTCCCCATTGTTGCTTGTCACCTGAGTGCTCACACAAACAGACTCACTGTCGTACTGGTTCTCTTTAGTAAACCTTTGTTTTACTTTCAATGAACTACCCTCCCGCCATTTAAAGGGTTAAACTTCAATTTGGTTAAGACAAGTTGATGACATGCTAAGCAGAGGCATACTGCAACTCTCCCCAAAGCTGCAGGAAATTCAGATAATAGACACTAACTTCTCATTTCAAAAGTCTTCTAATAATAATTTTTTTTTATCTTGATAGAGAGAAAAAGTCATTTAATTAGCTCTCTCGGCTTATCTACCTTCCATCACACTCCAGTATATTGTGTAGGACTCCACAGCTTTATATACCACAGCACAGCCTCATCAATAGCGATTACAGTTCCTTGCCTCTCTGCAGTATCTTTGTTCAGCAATGGATCTGAAACACAGTCAAAGCTGAAACTGCTACCACCAATGGCACACGAGGACAAAAGAATATGAAAGCCTTAAGTAAGCTTCAATACCATGGCAATGCTTCTCAACAGCACGGCACATCAATATGAAGTTCTTAAAATGTGGTTTAGAATGCTAAATAAGAGCCTTATCCCCACCAGAAATATATATAACAACACTGAACTGAAAAACTGCTAACTTCAATAGCTTCTAATTATAGATGTTTGTCCTTTCCCATTAAAACCACTTTTATTTTAATCGATGATTAACTGTTTTCTTCTAAAAGTTATTTTTTCCACATACTTCTTTGTTTTTCAAAATAGTCCTCGCTCTACACTTGAATTTTTATTTTTCCCTCCAAAATGAAATTTTATTTGAAAAGTAAAAATTTTGAACAGTCATTTTTAAGTAACGATATTCTGTAAGAAAACCATATCCAGATTGTTTTTATGCATTTATAATTCCTACAAGAAATCCTTGTTCTGAGGCAAGAGTTCCTTGTGTCTGATTGTTATTCCTCCCCAGGCATCTGAATTTTACAGACTCCATTAAATCCTTATTATTGCTTAAAAAAGTGTACTTGGATTTGCACTGGAGATTCTAGATCTTCTCATAGTTTGTCCTCACTCCTGAAGATTTATTTACTTAGATAATTGTATGGGATAGGCAAGTTCCATTTCCATCAAATTTCTCAGAAATATTTTCGATATTGTAACCTGAGATGAGATTTGACCAGCCTTTGATATCAGCCTGTTAAGATGGGCCAAAGGTAAGACAGAGATGATGACAGAATTACAGGAGGAACTAAATAGAAGGTGAAAGAAATCCTGACAAATGCTAGCCAAGTCATACTTGATACAGAAACTTTTTGAAAATAAAGACTAAAATATGTTGGAGGAAAAAAGGGCATGTAACAAATTCCCTCTAACTACATTAGTTTTTAGGACGTTTCTAGCAACATTTAACAACATATATTTTTCCCCAGTTGGTGTTTCCACCTTCCAAGCATTTCTGTCACACATCCTTTGCTAGTTAAACATTGCAAGGGAAGATTCATCTTCATGTTACATGGCACTTTTAAAATAATCCCTGCCAGGCACCAGGAATCAATGGTTCCTATTTTACCTTGAGATGACAGATACACATTCAGTTTCCTTGCTGGCTAGAAAAGGCTTAATGAGAGAACCATGTTTCCTGCTTAGCATGCTGAATAAACTGCTGTCTTGCCATGAGATGCAGAGGAAAACTGCTACCATTGCAGAACTTCAGTGGAAAAAAAAAAAGTGGTGAGCAAACAGAAACTGAGCCCTGTGAAAGGTAAGGTCATTTGTAGACTGGAAAAATATTTTGTCTTGAAGCCAGACTTACTTTTCATTTAAAAAAATATTATCAAACAGGCATAAGACTCATTATCCTATCTCCTATTTAAAGACTGCAGGTAGAGAAAATTCAGGATGCCTTCAGTAGAATTGCTAAATAATTTGAAATTGCTTGTGTTCCAGTTGAGTGTCTAGTATATAACACTTTGGTTCTTCTCAGGAATCTTCTGAAAAGATTAATTCCTTTGACCGCAAAGGGAGAACAGGGAAAGAGGGAAGAAGACAAAGACAAAGCCATTCCAGTTATTCTCTTTATATGCTCGAGATCATCCTTGTCTCTTCACTGAGAGCAAAAAGCTATTTCTAAACATATGCTGAAGACCAAACAAGGCATGGGACATGGTAGTTATTTATCTGCTACTTAAAGACTGACAGTATGGGAGGTGAATTCTTTTTTATAGTCCTTAGTGACCAGATTGATGCAATCCAATCCTCCCATTGTGTCTCCCACAAATGCCATCATCATAGACAGAATCGCAGTAGTCACTGGTGTTTAGACCCCCCACTGTACTGCTATTCAGAAAAAGAAGTAGGAAATCAAATATTACACCAATGTTTAGATAAGATATACTGGGTTCTATATCCAAAGCCCACAGACATCTAAGAAACACAGTGGAAAGGGTAATCCTCTCTCACTGGGTCAGCAGACAGACTGATTTACTGTCCAGGGAAAGTTGAGACTGCTTCAGCACTGTGCAAATGAAACAACATCATTTGTGAATAATATTATCCCATGCAGAAATGTCTATCAGTCAAGAACATCTATCACAGAATGATGGGTCAAGTCAACAAAACTTGTGAAGCAAGATCATCACGAATATAATGAGTGCTACTGCTGCAAGGCTTTTGCCTGGTGCTGCACAGATCACACATTTCTCCCACATTTACCTCTGCCAGCCCTGGTACCTGAGTAATTTCCTACATGGAAATGCTGTGATGTTTGCTGTTCTACAAACAGCAAAATTGCCTGCTTTAGCCCAGAAAACCTCTTATTGCACTGTACCATTTCTGTGCTCCCCAGACTGAGTGACAGAACTTGTCCTGGCTTTTCTCAGGTTAGAGCAGATACAAGGCCATGTAGGATCTCAGGACATGTAGTCAGGCAGAAGATCAAGTTCTTCAAACCTGGCTCGTTGTTCTTAAACAGATCTAAGGCAAACATGCCAAAAAGGTCTGTCTGCCACTCACCTTAGTCATACAATCCTGACTTCTCTTTGGGCTAGCACTTGTTTGGCTGCATGGTGAATGCACGGTGTTTGGAACACCAAAGGGATTATTTTGCAATAAGTCATGGAGCTGTTTGCCTCACTTGCAGCAGCATAATACATGAAGTGAAGCAGGATAGCAGCTGAAGCATAATCCTGTCTGGGAAGTAGGGGAGGAGGTGGGAAAAGTAGGAGTGAAGAGCACTCCTTCATCAGTGGTACAGAGGGATCACATAAAGCATAATGTAAAACCACATTGCTGATCTCAAGCTGCTCAAAGCACATAGGGAAGTTTTTAATCACCTTTGCACCCCTGATGTCTAGGTCTTGCTTTACCTCCACTGTAAGATGGTGTAACCCCTAGGCAGAGCTAACTATGTTGCTCTTTAGCACAGTCTCTAATGCTGGAATCCCAGAAAGCACCATAGTTTTTACATTGCATGACCCAGCTTCCCTTTCCACAGAGAGCACTGTAGCAGTTTTAGAAGAAAATGGATAGAAAATGCTTTAAAAAATACCTTTCTCTCCTGAAGCAGTAACAGTTGGCAAAACAGTGGTTTTATAATATTTAGGAATCAAATGCATTGAACTCAGCATGAGTTATACTGTGTAATTTTAAAAACTGCTACCATGAACAGGTACAGGGGCAAGAACTGTAGATGTGTGAGGCAAATAGCTAAACATAACAGTGAAAAGCAGAGGAAGGAAAACAAAGAAAAAGTTGTGATTTTCTTTTTTAGTGTCTCAATAACTAAGGGGAATGAAGCCAGGTGCAAAATCTGTTTAAAAATTTTATTTGATAATATTTAAGGCATCGCTTTTCAAAAGGAGCAAGTCGTAAAAAAATGAGGAAATTTAATATCTTTTATATATATTAAAATTGGGAGCAATTAATTATGTCTAAATGTGCCTCAGTAAATGTTCTCTTTAACCTGAAGGAAGCTTGCAGTACTGGGCTATAGAGGTCATTGGGGAAAGTAAAAACTAAGAATTCTCCTTTGAGCAACAAGGTCCTTAAGTAATCCCATATGCTGCATGAACTGCTGTTTAAGATGAGAAATAACCAAAGAACAGGTGCTATTGCTGGAAGTGTGGGGTTTAGATGAAACAGTTGCAAGCTCTATTAGCTGTAACAGAGCAGATGCAGCTGGTCAGAGTGCCTGCCTCAGCAGGAACAAGATCACAGAATTACAGAATGGTGGTGATGGGAAGGAACCTCCTGAGATCATCTGGTCCAGACCCTTGCCCAAAGCAGGTCAGAGAGAGCAGGTTGGTCAAGACCACATCCACTTGCGTTTTGAATACCTCAAGGATGGAGACTCTGAAACATCTCCAGGCAATCTGTATAAACTGACAGTAACACATAAATAATTAAAAATCTTATTTTTCAAGTGGAATTTCTTGTATTTCAGTTTGTGCTCACTGATCACCACTGAGAAGTCTGGCTCCATCTTTAATCCCTGCCATCAAGTGTAAGTACTTTTGCCACTTTTGCTTGCCTTCCTGCACATCAGGATGCTCCATTCCTGAGCTTGGAAGAAGTGATCCTTGAAAATCAAGCAGCTCCCCTCGACCTATCATCTCTTCAGGACCACTAAAAAGGGAAGAGGACCTAGAAAAGGCCAAATTCTTATTCCTGCAAGTTCATGGTTAGATCCTGCTTTTTACCCCGCTCTTAGAATCCTGAACTCCACCATTAAAAAATCACTACATCCAAGACTGTATCCAGCTTTGACACGCCCGAAGCATTCTTCCTTGTTTGTAAGTATCAGATCATCAGGCCATCTTTCATCATAGGCTAATCATTCACTTGCACCAGGAAGCTGTCAATCATGCGCTCCAGAAACATCCTGCATTGCTTGAGTCCTGTTACGTTGTCCCTCCCTAAGATTCTGGGTTAATTGTATTCCCCCACAAGGACCAGGGCCTGTAAGTATCAGGTTTTTCCCCTTTGTCTGAAGAAGGCCTCATCTATTTCTACCTGATCAGGTGGCCTGAAGAAAACACCAATAAGTGTTGTCCTTGTTGACTTGTGCTGTAATCCTGACCCGTAAACTCGACTGACTCCTCTCCTGTGCACAGACACAGCTCCATGTGTTCCTTCTGCTCTCAAATAAAGGACAAATCCCCCTCCGCCTTATTCTGTCCTTCCTAAAGAGCCTACATCCATCCATCACAGGACTGCAGCTGTGTGAGCTACCCCACCAGGTCTCTGTCAACCTACTGAGATGGCAGCCCTAAAACTGTGCACAGACCTCTAATTTCTCCTGGTTTTCCCTATGGTGCATGGATTACTGTACAAGCACTTCAGAGAGGTATCTACTCATGCTGTCCTTTTCCCAGAAGCCTCCAGAAGGTATCTGGATCTTATCCCATAATTCTTTCCTGTAGACAATTTTTTTCTTTTTGTAAGAACACGTGGGGGTCCTGTTTTGTATTTTTTTCGGTGTCTCTTCTGTCCAAATCATCTGTACCCTTTGCTTGCCAACCTGATTTGCTACTTCTTCACTTGACTGTGGGCTGTCTTCTCCCTCCTGTCATTTCTAGCTGACTTGAGGGTTCAATAACTATATACAAAGTAATTTGTTTAATCAGTAAGTTCTTTATTAAAAATTATTTTCCAATCAATGAGTAATTGAGGTCCAACCATGTACACAGTACTGTCTCTCTTGAATTTCGTAAATGCTAGGTTCAGCCACTTAAATCTAAAAATAGGACAAGAACCTTTTCTTATCCTTATAATTCCTTAATATATTTTTCTCCATTCAGTATTTAAAAATTTTTATGTTTCCTTTTGTGAGGACACCTTGCCATTGTGTCTCTATCAAACCATGAGAAACAATGAACACAATTCTAAAAACTGTGTGATGCAGTTTTGGAAACACTGCTGAACTCATCCAGAGTTTCTGTTATGAATAAGTTCTTCTCCATTTTTCTTATTGTGAAAACCAACACACCCAAACCAGAATCACATATGCAGTGAGACCTTCCTATATTTAGCTTTTTACATGTGGACAGTTGAGGGAGTATGCTGCAAGCAATGGAAGAGAGATGACTGAAAAACTCCAGTGTCCTGGTCCAGCAGTATTCTGCTAAGACTCAGGTTATTCACTCTGAACATTAAAAATGAGAAAGAAGTTTTGCATGTGGCCTTACAAGTCCTTCTGGGTTAGCTAGAAGTCAGTTCTTGCAGTATCTCTTGAAGGTGACTGGCCAAAAGGTCCTTGAGATGTATATATATATATATAAAATACAGTGAAAAGTTATTGTCACAGCAGAGAGTCTGCTGTTAGTAAATATGACCACTATGCAATAGAATTAAATTCCAGTTCTCAGCAAATAGAGAAAACTTTTTTTTAATTTTTTTTTTACCATGAGGGATTAAGAATATTAATCAATTCTCCTGAAGACATTCTAACAGATCTATCTATCCATACCTAGGGGACCTATCCTGAAAATGTTTCATCAAAAGATTGAATAGGGCTCTCATGTAGATAAAAGTACTCATATGCTTGGATTTCATATTGGGTACTTCACCAGAATGTTTTGGGTTTTCAGGGTCATTTCCAATCTTAAAAAAAACCATGGAAAAATGTTTGCTCAAATCTGGAAGAAAATTAACATTTTACAGACTTCAGAGGTCATAAAAGACCCACACAAACAGCTCCTTGCGCTGCACGTTCTTGCATTTGTCAGCTATTGTCAAAATCCTGAAATATTCATATGTTTATGCTCTGTTAATTATCATCCTTTAATTATTTATAGAAATCTCTATCAATTCCATTTACTGATAGAATTGACAAAAGTATCTTCCTTGTGCTGTGCTTTTAGCCAAGTTAAACAGATAAAAAAGGGTGCCAAGGGCAGAATAGAAAGGAATTATTTCTCATCAAGTCAGAGGCTGAATGAAAGTTGAAAGGAGTACAAGGAAAGGGAGAATCAGGCCACAGGAGAATCAGGCCATGGGCTAGCTTCTTCTGACAAAGGTATTTCGTGGCAGAAATTTAACTTAGAAACAGCTTTTATTCTCCAGATGGTGGCTCAGGACTATTGCACTCTTGATTTCTCTGTCAACAATTTCAGTGTGCGTGGGAAGCTCAAGTTAAGGTAAGAGAGTGAGAGGAAGTTTAACTTGTTAAGAACCATTACACTGATCCTTCATATTCATACAGAATATCCCAGAACTAACCTTACCTGGTTCTGCATTTGCCAGATGGTGTCAAGGAGGACAGACATTCAAAAATGACTCTGAATTACATTATTTTTCTTACACTCTTTCTCCTCCTTCTCACAACTTGCTTTCAGTATAGCAAAATCTTTTCTGCCAGAAATCAAGTTAGGATCAATAGCATAAAAAGAAAAATGGCACAGAAAAAGTCCAAGAAAGTGGCAGGTATAGAGTAATTGTCCTGATGGTGATACCTTCACATCTTTCAGCAGTTTAGGAATTCACTGAGCTGGAGATTGCACTTGAGCCAACATTATTGCTTTAAAAGTAGCAATCATTTTTTATTGCTTTAATCATCCATACATTAAAAGCCCCATGGATGAAGTCAAGGGATGGTAGCAATGCTTGCTTTTTGTGGGGATGCAGCAACCACAAGGAAATTCACCTCAGTCCCCAGCAGAAAAGAAATACTTCAGGTTAATATTCATCTGAAATCTTTTAGTGATGGAAAAAAAAACCCCAGTGTTTTGCTATTTCACAAATTCTGTGACTGTTACAGGATATAACACGATGTTTAAGCAGCATATAAAACAATAGCAGGATTCAACACATCATTATAGACAAAATATTTCGACCATAATGTGAAAGTGCTCAAATCCCATCCCTCCCACTATACACTCTGTTGCAGTCATCATCATAAAGATATTGACTGTATTTTTTATAAGCGCATTAGTAGTTTGCGCAATAATCTAGACCACATTTCCTTACTAACACAGTGGGCTGAAGAAAAGTGTACAGAAGTCCCATACTGCCTTTATCGGGCCACATCAAACTGCTGAGAGACCAATTCACAAGATTTAGCAACTCAAAAATGGATGCATTAAGTAAGTTTCTACAGATTAATTTAAATAAGCATTGTATTAACAACATTTTTCTTTTCTTGAAAATACCCTATGCCGGTGTGACTCCAGATTGCTGAGTACTAACACTACCCATGTCAAAGAACATATTTTAAGCTTCTCCTCCCCACTACCGTGAAAGAGGAGGATGATTTTGAGATAATCTTGTTGTTGTACTTCAAATCCTCTCTTAATACCTCAAAAGTTTTTAGCACTTAAGGTGTTTTGCTGTGTGCTAGTAGTAGTACAAGATTTGAAATGACCAAATCTCTGTGTTTCAAATGTATCTGACCAGATCCTGCAACAAGCTTGTTACAGAGAGTTGGATCAGTATGGTACTATCCTCCTTATGGCCACTGACTTATAACTATCTCTCTATTCAGTATCTCCAGATCTGTCATCTATTGTGATGATCAGAGAGCTGGAGCACCTCTCCTGTGAAGATAAGGCTGAGAGAGTTGGGGTTGTTCAGCCTGGAGAAGATGCTGTGGAGATTTTACAGCACCTTCCAGAGAACAGAAGGCTCTGGGGAGACCAGACAGCACCTTCCAGTACCTAAAGGGGCCTACAAGAGAGCTGCAGAGGGACTTTTGACAGGGACATATAGTGAGAGGACAAGGGGGAACAGCTTTAAACTAAAAGAAGGGAGATCTAGATTAGCTATTAAGAAGACTTTATTCAGAGAGTAGGGAGGCATCGAAACAGGATTCCAGGAGTTGTGCCTGCTCCATTGCTGTAAATGCTCAAGGCCATATTGGTGGTGCTTAGAGCAACCTGGTCCAGTGGAACGATGGTGTCTAAGGTCCCTTCCAACCCAAACCATTACATGTTTCTATCTTTCTGTTTGATTTGGGGAAAGGAGTGGGAAACCCAAATTTTCAGCCATATTTGCTGGATTTATGAGATACTTCGGATCTTTACGGCTGTACTTTTGAAAGTACTCATAATTGATGAAATCACCACGTGAGATGAAACTTCAACAAAACAGAGGAGTTAGATCAAAAAGCCAGAACAAAAGTTGCCAGCTATACCAGTCACGAGTACTGCAGCTCCAAAGCATGGTTTTTTTTTGGGTCTTTTTTTCAGTTTGGATTGGCAAAATAAGTACTTTCCTTTAACCAGATGAGTTTTCTATGCTAATTCAAGCATTCCATCACAAAGACAGCATTTAAAATTATTTACTTACAGAGTTATAGAGCCATAGCTATACAGACTCCTTGTTACATAATTCAAATAAAGATGTGTCTTTCTATCATCTCGATCTTTTCTTAACTTAGTGTACTAATGATGAGCTTTTTGCCTTTAGACAGTGTATCTAATATTGCTGGATCAGTAATTTGTTAAAAGGAAGAAATTATTCCTAGGAAAAAGACCATTGTTTTGGGTTTTTTTTTTCCACTTTTTGTCAATCAGAGCAAAATTTTTTTCTTGAACTTGACAATAAGAACTGCAAAGTTCTTTTAGAGTCAAGATTCATGTTCTTTTTCCTTAAGTTCCAGCAGACTCTTGACTTTTTCTGTTCCAGGTGCATGAGATAATAGCTCCCCCAGGATTTTGGCTATCTCCCAGAATAAAGGAGCAGAACTGTTCTTAATGATATTTATATGTGCAAACAGTCTGCACTGATTTTTTTTTTTTCCAATAAATGTGGAATGAAACTTTCAAGTAAAGTTACACTCCTGCAGAGTTCCTTGCTGATCTAGCTGGGAGTTTTATCTAAAACTATCCCACGTGAGAATACTGACAGTGTCAGGATTAATTAAGTGTTCCAAAACAATTAAAAGTATTAATATACAGAAAGAAAATTATTGTGCGAGAAAAAGAAAAAAATCTCTTCATAGGGCTTCTAGCTATCTACCTGCAGAAGCTCTTCACTGTTCTTTGAAATCATACATGTGTTTTGAACTTTTATGCTAAAGCTGCCAGTGCAAATGGCACAGTCTCACAGTCTTAAGAATTCCTGTTGCAACCTCTGTCCTGTTTGGTTTTTCTTCTCTCACCACAACATATGGATATTATATTACCTTCTTCCTGAACACACAAATGAAGCCTGACATCTTCTTGACTTTGTTGCTTTTTGTCACACTGATTGAGTTTAATATTAACATCTTTTTAATTTTCACTTGCTAAATCGTTGTTTATCAATCCTTTAGTCTCTTCTCTTCAAGTTAATATTTGCCTTTGTTCTAGCTAGCAACCTTGTATTCTTCATTTCTTTTAGCTAAAATCCTTTCCTGTGGGTCACTAAATCAAATTCTTACTGAAAGTGCAGATTACTTAGATATATTACCATTGTCTTGAAAATCTATAAACTTATCAAAGGTATATATCAAATTAGTCTCATGTGTTTCCTAAAATTCTGTTTATTCATCCATATGGGATTAACAGATTAACAGGTTTTAGATGTTCAAAAAGTCAGAATATACAAACATGTTTTCTGTTTCTCTAGAAAAACCCCATATATTTACACCCCATTTTGTCTCAGAAAAATGTGAAACAAGGACTTAAGCCTCAGAAGTATGATATTCTAGCAATTTTTATGACAGCTGGTAGGTGGGATGGATATACAGGGAAATCTATGAGAAAGTCCCCTGTTACTGGATCAGCTTCCTCCAAAGGTATCTGCTTTGTCCATGGTAACACGTTGAAGCTCGTATTCTAGCAAACCTAATTGTACCATTGTGACAGTGCTGCTTCCATGCTTGAGGCAATGACTGTATTGAGAACCTTCATCACAAAGAGACAATTCAGTCTTTCTACACCTGACTTCTCCTCAACCGAGCTGCTTCTCAGACTATCCAAACAATGCATTTGTCCTCATTTGCTTTTTGAAATCAAGGCCCTTACTTTCAGCATAACTTCTTTTCCATTCAGTGAAGTTAGATGAACTTGCAATCCCATCAGTAATACTGAAGTGTATGATTACCTGATCTATAATCCCATCATTATTGACTGTAAATAGTATTATCTTGTCACATTTTGCTATCTATTGCCATAGCAATCTCCCTAGTAAAGAAATGCTTTTAATAATGTGATCTTATGTGCTTGTCAAAGGCTCTCCGATGTGTAAACAATCATTTTCATGGATGCAGAAACAAACTTATCTCATTTTTTTTTATATTGATGAAAGTATTTCCCTCAGCCATTCCTTAGACGGTTAGGGAACTGCACTTAAATAATATTAATTTATTCACCTCTTGTCCTCTAAACTTTCTATATCCTTGTTCCTTTTGAAGGATTGTAAGTAGAATTCATAGTCTCTGATGGAAATCCAAATGTCACATATTATTCAACAGTTGGTTATTGCTTTAAAATAACATCACAAAAAGTTTAAACAAAGAAGAAAAAGAAAGAACAAAAAATCCCCTCATGATCCAATTTAATCTGCAAGTGACATTTAAATAGGCAAAAAGTGAAGATATGATTTGATCAAGATTCAGAGATGATTTATTACTTCTCTTGTGATAAAAGCCAGAGGCTTGCAGCATGTATGAATGCTCCATTGTGCTGGATGCTTTACACAGCATACTAAATTTTAGGCCCCTTCACTGTTTTATATTAAGAATTTTTTAGAAGATAATGTAAGGATTGTCCAGATTCTTACTTCTTATGCCAGCAACAAGTATCTTGAAACTCTACTGAGTGCTTCAATGTTAAGACTCCTCTTATTAACAAAGAACTGACATCTAATAAACAAAAGAAAAAAGGTAGATACTGACAGAGCAAAGAATGAGAATAAATGAAAGCATCATATAGGAATCTCAGTACACAAGGCACTGGCGTTATCTTAGCTCACTTCAGATAGTTTAGACACCCAAAGTTGAACTCAAAATCTATGTCTTTTTTCACAGCCAATCACAGGAAATCAGCATATCTAGACTGAGAGTCATATACATCATTTCAATAATTTCAACTCTAGTGTGATATGTATTACTCCATACAAGTGTCCATATTTTTTCATAAAGCAAGCCTAAAATGACTAACTGAGATTAAAGGTATGTAGACATACACATATATATATTATGCATATAAATAATTTGCTGGGAAGATTTGCATGACTACTAGAGCCAAGAATTTGCTCTTGGGTACATTATTTGAGTAAATCTATCTTGATGTAAAGAACTCTGCAAACAGGACACACATAAATTAAAACAAAAAAAAGGAGGTATGCTGGTTTGGGCTTGGGTAGAGTTGGTAACGCACTGAAGAGTCACATCACACACACAGCATCAAAGCCTCCTCTGCTTCTCACTCTGCCCCTCCCGGAAAGTAGAGACAAGTAGGAGTTGGGAGGAGACAGAGCTTGGACAGCTGATCCCAACTGACCAAAGGAGGTATCCCATACTACGTGTGCCAGACTCAGCAATAAAAGCAGGGGGAAGCAGGAAGGAGGGACATTCTAAGCGGGGCATTTGTCTTCCCAAGTAATCATTATGCATGATGCAGCCCTGCTTTCTTGGAGATGGCTGAAAACTGCCTGCTGATGGAAAGCAGTGAAGTAACTCCTTATTTTCACTTTGTGTGTGTGTGCAGCTGTTACTTTCCCTTTTAAACTGCTGAATGAAAACCCACAAGTTTTCTCACTTTTACCCTTTCGTTTCTCTCCCAGATCCCACTGGGGGCAGAGAGGGTAGTGAGCAAATGGCTGTGTGGGGCTGAGCTGCCTACTAGGGCTAAACCACTCAAAAATACATACAGCTTCAATAATGAAGCAGTTATTTATTGGCTGACACACTAACAATGGCTAAAATGTAAGGAGCTCCTAGCCTAAGCTTTGGTTCACCATCCTAGTAAGTGACCTGAATACTCTTTGATGGCCAGGCAGGCATGAATCAGGAGAAGGGGCGGCCTCTAGTTCTCACTGAAATGTATTTTCCCGTGTTTCTGAGTTTCCATCTTCCACCAACTTTGTCAGCTCCTTGTGTTTTGCTTTGGAGTCTTATATTTTGTAATTTTGATGTTTTCTTTCTTGAATTCTGCAACCTTCATCTCAACAACAACTTCTGTCTCTAATTTAACTTTGTTGTCTTCCATGGGTTAGCTCTAGAGCCTTTCTCACAGTTCCTTTTCACAGCTTAGCTATTTCCTCTGAAGTCTGAGCCAAAGTTACACAGCTGGGCCATATCAGACCCCAGTCTTGGATCCTTAGACCACAGAAACAAAGCCATAGAAAAGTAAAAGGTTACAGAGAGTTTACAGACTGAAGAATATAGAGCATTTCTAGGAGAAAATTGAAGGGGAAAATGTATGGGGGCTATGTAGATGTATGTGTGGTGTTTTTCCTATCAGAACATGAATTTGGTGAGAGTTAGAATTAGAAAATTGGGAAATGTAATTTGTTGAGGATAAGGAATACTATCTTACATAGTTTGGGATGGGAGAAGAATCACCTTCCACAATGGTAAGAGATAATAAGAGAAAAGGAAAGATACAGGGAAGGATTTGAAAATTATAGACAAAGGGAGATTGTGTTTTCTATGATGGTGAAAAGGAAATGACAAAAGAAAAGACAAAGGAATATATAGTCTGGGTAGAATATAACCTTTGCTTCAATATATTGAAAGTAAGAGGGGTCAATGGAAAGCCTGTTACAGTAGCAGAAATGCAAATGCAAATTACATACACGAGAGACTTTACCAATGAACAAAACATAAGTCTTACAGGTGCCATGGAAAAAATTCATCAGCACTGAGAGAGAGGCCTTTCCAAAAAGAAGGCCGCATACTGGAGTCATTGGCAGTAGAAATTTTATTTTAAGAGTGTGTGCGCTACTGACAAAGAGTAAATAATTGAAAAATTCAGTAAGGTAAACAATATCCAGATACTCGCAATGATTTTATACCAGGAGAGAACATTTGTGAGGAGATACTGAAATGACAGCCTGAAAACATGCACTTTTCTTTAGGATTCATTGAAATCATAATATTGATATGTCATAAGAGTTGTATTTCTGCCCTTATAAAGGAAAATGGTTACAAACCTGCCTAACCTCAAACATGTTCTTATATATCCCTTGGCACTATAGTCAGCAGTCTACAGCAACTTGTCTTGTGATCAAGATCTGGAATTAAACGTCTCTGAGGGGACAATTCCTTGTTAATTTAAATGGAGTATACTGAGAGGATAGTAGCAGGAATAAGCAAAAAGCTGTAGAAAGAATGGACAAAATCAGGGCTTCCAACCCAGGAAAAAATTAATATTCTCTATCCATTCTCCAGGTGATAATTCTGCATTGTACTTCATTACTGTCTGATTAGTATTCTTTTATCATGCTTTATGAGAGAGACTAATGTAATTATAGTTTAGCTGCATTAGTAAAAAACAAAAAAAGGAAAATGATAAGATTCAATTAAAAATTATGCTAATTTGATAGGATGGAAAATTGCTTATGTAGGGTAAAAACTTATTACTAAGATATATTGGCTGTCCTTAAGAAAAGTTTCACAGTGCTTCTGAGTATTTATTCTACAGTAGTTCATTCCTCAAGGAACAGTCAAGGGAAAACATTTCTCTTGTAAAAGATAACACCTCTCTCAATTTATTATCAAGTTCAGTGGAACCAGTTCTAAGAAAGAACCTGGGCTGGCAGTTTGGATATGTTTAACCTGCCATGGCACAGAGATAGTGGAGCTCATTACGGACAAGCTGGTTTGCCTTTTAGGGGTAGGTAATACAACATCCACATGGACAAGCCTCGTTGACATCTCTGATGAGTCCATGCCAAGCAGAGCACTAATTCGGCTCTACTACATCTCTTTCCTCAGGCCTCAGAAGATTTAGAAGCTTTTCCTTGCGGAGGGTTCAGGCACCACACACATTTGCCGTGCTTGGGGGAATGAGCATACTCTTTAGTTGTGTTACACAGTTTTAAGGTTTTGTTTTTCCTGTTTATAAGTGAATTCATGTAGGCCTACCAATGACCATGGTCCGTGATCTTGATCATTCAGCCTTACATGAAGATGTTGTAACAATTTCTAAAACAACTGCATACTCAGAAACACGTGTAATATAGACACCTTGAATAACACTAAGCTACTTACTGCTAATAAGAAGCAAGATAGCATGAAAGATGATTACATTATGTTCTTCTTTAGTTACTCAGTGTTCTATAATTCAGACTTAAAATTATTTTTAAATATGCTCTTGTAGAAACTGTATTTTCATTGATTCATAACTTATGCCTGGGTGTCAGCATGCCTTAAATATTTAATCTAGGATGTATTGTAGCCCGCAAAAGAAATAGAAAAGTATGAATTGAGCAAAACATAGTTTTTCAAAAATCAAAATTTGACATTTCCTACTCTACACTACTTCCTTCCATTTCTGGGAGAAGAAAAAGAAAGAAATTCTCCATGCAAGACAAAGAGACTGTAGTTTCTTCTCTCGCTGGGAACACTCAAATTAAGGCTTGCCACAGCAATATCATACCATCAAGTGAAAGCACAGAGGATGGACTAGCAGCGTCTTGTGTGAGCTTTTTCCACTTGGCACAATACACCTAAGTATTAACACCAAAAAGTAAAACTATGCAGACTAACGAACCAATCATGGCAAGCCACCTGCAAAGCAAAACTTGACCTAATCTCTGTCAGCAAATCAGGAGAGTATTGATTGGATTGAGTGGCATCTGAATCCATTCCAAAAGACCTGGAAGTCCAGGGACTATAGCACTTCTCCTGTGACAGTGATCTTGCTTTAAAGATCATCTATGAATCAGAAAGGAAAGAGATTTGAACTTAGGTTTCCAGGGAAACCTAGTTTCCTTAAAAAAGAAGTTTCCTTAACTTCTAGGCCACGTTCCAAATTTTGGTTTATAAAACTTTACCCTTCACATGAAACTATTTGCAGAGTGCAAACAAATTTGAGTAAAGTCTTCAGAGAACTAAAATACCTTTAACTGACAAATACACTAATTTATACGGAAGAGTCCAGTACTAGTCCAACTGGATAGGATATATATCATTTAACACAAGTTACCTGAGAGCTCAATGCTTAATCTAAAGCATTCCCTTCTAGGGCTACTGGTGAGAGCATTAATTTCAGAGGACAATTTTTCCTGTCCGGCGCACACACCTCTTATACAACACTTTGGATATACCCTTGAAGTTCTTTTCAAATAGCAGTCACTCAGACATGTCTCCTGTTGGTGGCTGACGACACGGAAAACAAATACCACACAATGATTCTTATCACTGCCCCCATTTATTACTAGAACCAGTAGTTTATTAGTCAGTCAAGCTCTGTCTCCGCCTGCAGAGCTGCAATTTTTGGATTCGTAGGAACACAAAGGAGTAAGACCATCAGAACCACAGAAAACTCGGCCATTTCCACCTTCACATCAGGAGGGAAAAGCTGAGGTGACAGACCTGGAAAAGAATGGAAGAAGGTATCTGCAAACCTGCAGATCTCTCAGAGGATGTTGCTGATTGCCTGGAGTTCTCCAGGCTGTCAATTCTTGCTGCTCATCCATGAGATTGCCACCAATGACACTGCCAGGTATGACCTCGAGAATGTCATGAGCGACCTCTGATGTCTGGAGATGAGGGCAAGGCATCTCCAGCTCTCTGAATTTATTTTCATTCTTTCTCTCTCAACACCTGCTCTGTTAGTAGGAAGAATAGGTGCCTTCAATATTGTCATCTGAATTTCATAAATATTTGTTTCAGTTTCTGATTGACCGCAAGGGAAAGGCTATTCCTGACAAACAGTTGAAGTTTGCACTGCAATTGGCTGTTCTGGTGGAGCTGTCAGGTAGGGTTATCACCCCAGATCTAAATAGCTCTTGAAGATCTCTCTGCAGGGCAGTCCAAAAATTCAAATAAGGACATTTTAAAACACCTGCTATAATTTGCCTCCAACTGCTAGGTCTGTATATCTGTTTGAAAGATGGAGGACAATGGGCACACTGATTTCTACATGATCAGCAGGATAAAAATTTGTCTATATGCTCTTTTCTATCAAATTAAGTGCAAAAGTGTGATAAGGTTACTGTATATTATTCCCGTCAACATAATTCTGAATAGGAAGGATTTCACTCATTTGTAGATTGCTGCTTTACAATTATATCTTAATTGACTTGATCACCAACTTGAACACTTAATATTACAGTATCATTAGCCCATTTATTATTCATCTAAATCACACAATTACAGCAATTAAATTGGTTGCCTTTTAAACATTTGGTTCAGTGATCTTTAATTAGATCTATGAGCTGAATTACACGGAAAAGGTGCTAAATGTTACAACTGTAGTGAAGGGGTTTATTTGCCATATTATACGGGACTGATTTAGATAAATGTCATATGTATTAAAACATGCTGCCTCGATACTTTCTGGTTACCTAGTGATTCAGGGACTGCACTCTAAATAGCATGATAGGAAGCTTCATCTTTTTTAAAACCCATTATAGGCTAAATCTAAAAGGACGATAAACATTGTGAAGCAATTCAAATCCAGAGTTTAACTTGCAATATAGTAAATGTTTGGTGGTTTTTTCCCTGTGATTCATTTTCACGGAAGAGAAAATCCTGGTTTCATGCTAACAGGCTAGATGTGCATCTTTAGACCCTGCTTACATCCTCCCAGCTCTTAGTTTCTATGCATCCTATTCTTCTGTTTTCAGAAATTAAATTTCTAGTGTGCTAGGCAAGAATTTTCACTTTAAATACATAGAAAGAAACACAGGGTTTAATAGGAACGTTTCATTTTCCACAAACACACCAGCTCAGTACTTCCTCTCAGTCAAATATCCAAATTCAAGGTACAGAGAATGAAGCAGGAAACATAATTATGCTTCTGTATAAATTCATGATCTGTTTAAATTTGTCTTAAACTCTGAGCACAGCTATAATCCCCTAATCTCCAATAAAATAGTAGAAGTGCAAAACATCGAGGGAAGAATGATCAAATATCTGTACCTTTGTTTCCTCCCATATGAAGAAGAACTGAGTCACTAAGGATCTTCAGCCTGGAAAAGAGATGATCCAGAGGAGATATACTACAGATCTATAAAATCCTGAGAAGCATGAAGAAGATGAATAAAAATTCGTTATTCATTTTAACTTCTAATACAAGAAGAATAGTAGGAGCTATTAATCAAAGTTAGTTGAAGCAAGATGCAAAACCAAATAACCAAGCAAGACAGAAGACAGGATGCACCACAGACTTCCTACTTTGTCCAAACATATTGCCTCAAGGAGGACAGGAACATAAGGCATCCGAAATATATTACAGTGTTTCTTAGCAAAAATGTTTGCTTTTGTTTACTTGGTGGGTTTTTGGTTTTGTTTTGTCTTTTTCTTTTTTGGTTTAGATTGTGTAAAAACAGATTCTGTGGAAAAAAATCTTTTAAAAATTGTCCATTAAAAACATTTAGCTTTCTACACTGCATAATAATGGATCTCTTCTCCAACTGCTTCTCCAGTTTCCTCCAAAGCATTTTGTTTTCATTGTATTCATTGGCAAGCAGTTCCGTATGTCTGCTGCCCTTTCATGAATAATCATTTCCTCTGGCTTGTTTTGCACCTTGCTTCAACTAACCAGTCAGAAGAGGGACACAGAAAAAAACCCTTTCTGCTGAAAGTTTGTCTAGCATAGAAAAAATTATTAAGAATATTCCCATTCCTTCATCAGAATCTATATTTTATTATATTTTGCTGCAAATTCAGCATTTCCTAAGTTCTGAGATGCTGAATAATGTGATAGTCAAGAGATACATGGCCAACCACAAGCTAAGACAGAGTTTTGGTTTTTGATTTCCATATTATTTTGAATGGTCTACATACCCTACTCTGTTTCACCTCTCCTTACATAGAGTAGGGATAATATTTCACTATTTCCCATGGATACAAGAGAACAAAAATCCTTAATGAATAAGAAGTGCCCAGGTCTTATGCTGATGATCACACAAATGCTTAGCGGGATGATAGAGTATTCTGGCTATGCTCTCTTAATGGAGCAATTAACAATTCAAAAAAGCCAATGATGAACTTTAAGCAATGAATAGAACTAATAGTAGTAAATTTCAGAAAATCTTTGATAACATTCTCAAACTGCAAAATGAAGAGTACCAAATCATTAACCGGGGAGTTAATTAGAAGTGATGCAATAAAACAGGGAACGTGATAGGTGAGATCATTATAAGGAGTCTAGTGATATAAAGGTTCTCAAAATTGGGTTAATCTTTCTACTATTGAATGATAAAAGAAAAAAATACGCTTTATTAAATTTCTTAACTAAGACTTATCTAGTAGTACAACAAAAACTGACTGATCACAAGAGTGATATCTAAGACTAGGAGCATTTCCAAGAACCCCAGGGTAATTCAAGCTGTATCTCAACTAATAATGCATATCCACCTCTTTGTTTCCCCAGCACCTTGTAAACTTCTTCTATGACTTGGGATGGTATTCCCTACTGATGCCCCTACTGTGTTGTTTCAGGAAAGTCTTTATCAGATTAATATTTCAACGTAATTTCCCATAATTTGCTTTTTTCCATGGTGTCTATCTTCTCTTTTGTGTATGGAAGGTCAAAGCAAACATCAAAATTCCATTTATCTATTTGCATTTTGAACTTCAGCCTTTCCACTGTGACTTACAGACTATGCTACCAATGAAAAGGGTCTACAAACCAAATCCTGGCCTCAAGGGCAAGCGGTACTATCTTCCATTTACTTTTGTTAGTCCTCTTTATAGATGGGTTTTTTTGCAGATGGGGAAAGTGAAGATCTCTTACTGACTCTGCTCCATCTAACAGTGGAGATATATCCTCTTCCTAACCTTATTGCTGTTTATTTTTGAAAAGTTCTTCTCAAAATAAAAAAAAAGAACAGACTTTTTATGAGCACATTCACTGCAGTAAGAGTGCCTGCACAAAGTTAGTGAAGCATATGTAAGACAAGGTTTATAAAATCTACCTAAACTGAATAAGATTCTTGTCATAAGATTTTTATGAGTCAACTGTGTACTTATAAAAACATTTGCTTAATTAATTAAAAAGAAGTGAGTAAAGTCATACAGCAGGAAGATTTTAATTCCTTCAATATGGTTTCATGCACATTGGAACTTCCAATTTTTTTTCTTTCACTCACAGAAATTTTCAAGTAATTCAGATACATGTGTAATTTTATTCAGGTAACCCACTATTATTCAAACAGTCATTTGAATAAGAGCTCTTCAACATATTAAAAAAAAACCCGAAAATTTTGAATGCATCAACTTTCATATTTCCTTATATTTAGACATTTTGCTAGTTATAAAAAGTTTCTTTGAGCAACATGTCACATAAAACACTTCAGCATCTGTAGATTAATTCAAGAAAATATTAAAATATCAACAGGATATGTGCTCTTAAAAATTTCTTTCAGAACCCATGCTTTTAACCACCTGCTTCTTTAGCTACCCTGCTGACGTTTCTACCAGAGGATAATTCTCACCTTTTGGCCTATGTAGATATTGAAATTGCCCTGCAGAAGTGTCTTCCTCTCTCTCCCAAGCTCCCTACTAAGATTTGGGTGGTTCCATTCTAGTTTTAGGTACCTTTTTACACATCTATTGTCACCTGGAAGGAATAGAAACCTAGAAACCTTTCTTTGCCTAGATAATCTCAACAGATGACTTGCTTAGACATTTGTTCATATTCACTTTGTTTTCTCTAAATCTCAGCTACAGCTATAACCATGTAAAGGTGTAAACTTCCTTAAATAGTTTCTCTATGCAGCAAGCTTTTCTGTGAATTGAGATCATTATAGCATTTCATCTTTCAGTCATCAATGTAAGGATTCGTATAACTGATAAGAGCACTAGTGTGCTCCTATTTGAAACCAAAAGGAGCATGTGGGCTTATTTACAGCACACAGCATTCTGGCAGTGATCCTGCCATAATTCTGAGCTGCTTTGTATTCCTTCTAGGACCAACAGCTGTGTTTATTCATTTGCCTTCAGCTGTTCAGGGGTCACTGTGACAGGATGGTATTTCCATCTTTAAATATTGATGCAGAGTTAAGCTACGAAAGTAAAGGTCTCAAGTCTCTGCTTCCTTCAGAGGACACAAACTTTTGGGAAGCTCTGGAGATGAATGATAACTTCGAGGCTATCGTTAAAGGGTTTGGCCTGAAAAAGCGTAACCTGAAGCTAGGCAATGAGCAGAAACCTTCTCCCAGGAAACTAAGAATATGGTGTGCAGTAGTCCAGCGGTGTTCCTGCCACCTGTCCATAGTGCGAACCAGCAGGGACAACTTTGTCATGTAAAGTGGTGGCCCTCATCAAAGGATAATCAGGATGTCAGTGCTAATACAGAAGCAAAGATCTCAAAGATCTACTCAAGCCCAGTGCTCATTCATTGTGCAAACATATGGGTGGATACCACAGGATTCCCTAATATATTTAACATCACTTAACCACCGTCTCCCCATGCCTGTTTAAAAGCAGGCTTCGGTCTCTCACAAGAGTTTCAGTTAATATTTTGCTTCTGGTCTCATTATATCTGATCTAATCATGTGTATTTTTTATTTCCTTCTATGATTCAATGGAGGTATTTATGCTTCATTTGTTGCATTTTCATGTTCAGTGAATTAAAACTAGTGTCCTTTGAGTGACCTCATGTCCTCTCTACCCTGCCCCAAAGTGATACAAACAGCTACCACTCTGCTGGACTTGCAGAACAACTGGATGAGATGTTTGCTTTTAGGAGGCTACTTGTCTTCCACTGACTTTCCTGCCTTCCTTCATTTTACAGCCTCCACTTTCATACTGTCAGTGTGAAACTGGGCTGGTCTCTTGCCTCAGTCAGAAAAAGTAGTTATCCCTCTCCAGGGGTGCACAGACATATGACTCCACTGGTGGATTACACAAATGCGTAACTTAAAGTTTTGCCCCTCCTTACTTGCAATTCTATTTTTTGCACCTCCTGAACCCTCATAGTGATGAAATAGCTTTCAGTGTCATAACGGTTCGAAAAGAGGCAAAATGGAGCCACTAAGCTACCCATTCCAAACTGCTTTCTCTAAGGAATGCCTGAAGTCCTGTCTTCCAGCTAACTGCAATACAGAACACCTCTGAACTGGCAATGCAGGAGACCTCTTGCTGCTTACAGCCACTGCTAGAGAAACTGATGCACGTAGACTCGTTTCGTGTTTGCACATGATTTGAAAAATGACTGGCTGAAGGGCTCCTCACTCTTGTGTGGAAGAAGTCACAGTGCTATCTTTAGGTTAAAGGGAAACCTCTGCCCCTGCAAAACCAAAAAATAATCCTCTAACCTACTGTGGTGTTTAGTGGTATGTAAAAATAGGCAATGGACAAGACTAGCATTTTTATTTTTCTCTGAGGACACTTGAACTAGATATCACTCAATATCTTTGTGTTATCCAACAGAGCAGAGGGAAAAATCAAAAAGAAAAATATATTGAAAACTCTTCACTTTTTGAAATTTGAAAATGGAGTGGGAAAGAGAAGGGCATTAGAGTTTAAGTGTATCTGAAGAACCTGTAGACATGATCTTTGCCATAGCCACCAATTTGGCCAAGAAAGAGTAAAGAAGGATCTTGAAGTGGTGCCACTGACCAAATGAAAATATAACTTGGAGAAATTTTCAATATTATGAACAATATTTAATCAGAGTACCTTTTCCCCCAGTCCTCTTCCCTCTTCACCCCACAGCTTTGAGTAGCAACAATTCCAGCAGTCTCAGAGATACTTCCTACACAATCCACCAGCTGTGGGAGCACCATTTCTTTCCACATGGCATTAGATACAGAAGCTTCTGTACTTTCGTTTCTGAATTTCTTTTTCCAGTGAAAAGCAACGTTTTCTCCCAAGGTTTTACAATCTCCATGGTTCCTCAACAGTGGCTAGGAAAAGGACAAACAACAACAAGGTAGATGAATAAATATAAATTAACAGAGCAGCTACAAAGTGATATTAAAGAATAATTGCAATAAAATTCAAGATTGACCTCAGGTATCTCCTTCCAGAGAATTTCCAGTATCTTCCACATGACATCACAGAAAAATCTCACAATATCAACAACCCAATAGGAGGGAAAAAAAAGGCACTGCTACCCTACCTACCTGCCAGGCAATCCATGTAACAGAAGTCCCCGTATCCTCTGAGGAAAGTCAGTGCAAAGTAATACCCTTCTTTATTGTCCCAGTAGACAGGCTCTTTAGAATAAAGCCTAGGATTTGGTTCTAAAACCTCTTTGTTAGGTTTATTTTGTTGGCAAGTTTCTCACAACAGTTATCTTTAGCAAGCCAAGACAGTCTGTAAGCACAAGATATAAATGGCCATAAACCCACCTGCCAAGGTAGCAATTTTTGGAAGTTTGTGTTGACAAAGTTTTCAGAGTGTGTTAAAGATTACTCAAATAGCTTGTGGCTCTCTAGTTACAATTACAGCTCTCCTCTGTCTATTTTTTCAATAGTAGGCTGATTAATAGGGTTTTGTTTACTCAAATATCTGACAATATCTGAGGAGAGAACATCATCTGTACGGTAAGAAAGATCTATTAGACAGTTCAAAGGAAACTACTGTGCCTGACCATCTGTGGAACTTCATGCTCTCATTTCACCTCTCTAACCCTCCGTTTCCCCTCCTACATTTTATTTCATCTCTCAGTCTCGAGAGTTCTTTGTGATGGACTGAGAGTGTGACTAAATAATACCTAGTAAAACAAATTTCCTGTCTTGTGAAAGTCCCAGTACACTATTTTAATATACCAAGCAATAGCTATGGCATTTGTTATTAACAATGGAAATTCTACTTCTACTTTCCTTATTTCCCATGATAAAGGTTGTATGTTTGTAAGTACTTCTGTGATTTTTCACCTAAAACCTGAAGAATAATATCTAGATTGCTACCTAACATATATGTTTTTGAAAAATTATCCTAATTCCATTAATTCAGCTTCGTTGCCAAATCTTGAAACACTACCAGAATTGCTTTCATTCTTCATTCTATGCACTCTTGGAAAAAACTGCTTGTGCACTTAAACACTGTTGCATAATTTGTTAAAGGAGTTTTACAGGTCCTTTTGAAAGTGTGACCTTTAATGCTGCTGTGCTTGAGAGAAAAATGTCAAGTTTTATTATTCATTTTTTTAGTTAGCATAAATTGCAATACACTGACAAGGAAAGATACACTTTGACTGAACAAAAAAAAAGTTAAATTTCAAAGTAAAACATGGGAACTTTTGCCTAAATGAAGGGGCTGTCAAACTTTAAAGAACAACTCATCTGCTGGGTGAAAGACACAGACCATCTCATGCAATACTGCAGAGAGCATTAAATCACATATGTCAGAGGTGCGGATGGTTGTTTAACCTGTCTCTAGCAAAATAACCTTTCCAGCACTTTCATTTTACAGAGGTGGGTTAATTGTTGCCTACTTAGTTGCACATGTTAAAGGCTAAATAAAATCACCACCAGAGATGCAGAGTGAGGGATAAATACTGGAATATTTTTCCTTACAGACACAGTATGTTCATAAATGGCAAAAATAAGTGCCAAGAACTGAAGATCAAAATTACTGGTTTGGGCAAAATAGATGGTACTTTTAGGCTTTTGAAACTCTTAAAACTAACTGCAGGAGGAATTCTATGAAGAGTAGTTGATGAGACATATGCCTGACATAGAAAAACTCCTTCAAGCCAGAGGGTATCTGTGGAAGCCTAATGCCCTGAAGCATAAAGCCATACATCTTATCCAATTTTATTAAAGCTGATTCTTATGCTAAAAGAGACACAGTATAAAGATAAAGTAAAAAATAAAATGTGTTCTAATACATCACTTTATTACCCTGCAGAGGTGTTTGCTGAGTGGTGTTGTTGCTGTTCTCTGTAATCTTGTTGGCCACAGCATGCCTTCAACGTGTAAAGAGACACAGAAATTAGATGGTAGGATTGAAACCCTCACTTCTATCAGTTTGTGCAATGTGCATTTTGAGAGCGATAACTGTCGAGAAACATTCTTGAATGCTTGTGGGCCACACTGAAAGGCAACCAGGAACCCCTGGCAGCCCTTACCCCTCCTTTTGTGGAAGACTCTGCAGCAAAAATGCAAGGAGATGGAACAGTAACCCATGTGCACATATCCACATGACCATGCAATAAATGCTCATTTACTCCAAAGTGTCTGATATAGTATTCACCGCATATTTTTGGTTGGCCCTGAGGGCCGAAAACCATGGTACAGGCACAAATCTTGGCCTGTCATTAATTCACACCATGGAGACAATAAAATGGATACTGCAGAAACTCTCTAAATATGCTGAGAAGAAAAAAATATTCTATCATACAGCGCAACATATCAATCCAAGGTGCATGGCTGTAACCTCGATTTTTTTATGCTTGGTTCCTCTCCAGCATGAGTTTTCTCCAGGGCACTGGGCTGGATTTGTGTGTAGTTGCTCAAAGCTGTTACATGCAGGCTATTGTTTCAGTACTTCTTCCCATGGGTTGCTCTGTACATACAGTGATTATTTTACCCTTGCTGTAGCTTAAAAACTTTGTGAGGCTAATTCTTCAAGCCTATGAAGGGTATCAGCCAGGACATCAGGATTTCTCTATATTTGTGTGCAGTCATAATTATATTTTGATCACAACATAAGGATAAAGGAAAAGTATCTCATTCATATTCTTTTCTTCTTTTTTGTTTTGTAGAATTTTTTTTCCTTTTTTGTTTTGTGGATTTTTTTTTCAGAGTGTGGGTCAGAAGGAACACTGGCTTTTTTTTCTCTTTGTTTCCATGTGGCTTTCTTAAGAGAATTATTTTATGGCTGCAGAGATTTTGGGAAATGAGAAACTTATCTTACACAGGGCACTCACCACAATTCTTTCATCCTGTCTCCAGCACTTTTCTTTCTGCCCATCTCTTTGACTTTAGGGAGGTATCACAATCTTACAGATTGCTTCACAGAAATTAAATAATAACACCAATAATACTAATACTACTAATAATAATTCGTATTCAGATAGTCTGAAATTTTCTACCAAAGAAAGAACCAATGTAATGATCCAGAAACATTGAGTTCCAAGTGATTCAGATTTGAGGAGCTTTCAGTGGCTTCAAGGCAAGATTTCAAAGAAACTATTGTTGAGGTCATGACAAAAATGATCTGGTTACAAAACACCAAAAACTAAAAGCTGAGACCTGCTGAGACACGCAGACCTGAAAAACAACAGTTAAGTTTACCTTTCAGATGCATTTAGATTTGAAAGCTATTGGACACAGGGTCAGGATAACCTAAATTACAAAAGAAAAAGGAAAAAAATCTCAGCAGAACTAGACATTTCATCTTGGCTGTGTCTAGTCTGCTATTAAAATGCTTTGTTGCTACATGAGAACACTCAAGTTCTCATTGAAAACAATCAGTTTTTGAAGAAACACATTTTGTGAAACTGATGCAGTGAATTCCTCCAGACCACTAGATTTGCCCTTTGTGCCTTTGTGTCACTTGTCTCAGCTGATTCTAATATTATTGGTTATGAAAATAACCAAACATAATATTTCTTTAATGATCAATGCCAGGAATAGCCCTACAATGCAGGTAATCCCACTGTCTTTGTCTTTCCTTTAATTTCTAAGAAAATCTTGAAAACATACCCTGAACACATCTCGTTAACTCAGATGAGAAAGAAGCTAGAAAGAAAGAATAAAATGCTGTAAAACAGCTAAAAAAACCCTGCAGTGCAATTTCTATAGTATTCTCAAAACTGGGATGTGGAGGAGGGAAGGTAACTATTGATTTTTAAATGGCCAAGAATACTGCAGCTGGAAGAGGAGGTCAAAATCACCTAGTAAATTCATGGTGAGTTTGGTACAAGGCGAATGGGCACAAACTAGTCAGTAATGCATTCAAGTTGAGAACTTGAAGATATATTCTGCTCAGAAAAAGAGTGAAGTTCTGGAACTTTCTTGTCAGGGTATTAAGAGCTAGAAATCAACATGCTTTTGAGGTGGGGTGCAATTAGCTTGTAAATGAAATTCAGCAGTGTGGCTGCCTAGGATAACAGCAAGCTGGCTCATGCACAGACCTTTTCAGTCTTCTGCCGGTGACCTCATGCTGGCTTCTACCGTTCCAGGATTAGATCATCTTTTTTGGCTATGTGGGGCTCATCACAAAATGTTTTAGGTTTTTATTAAAATGGAGAGCAGAATTTGTACATAGAGAATAGGAATTGTTGCATGTTTCTGCATCTATTCACAGATGCTTGCGTGTGGGCAGACTAGATTACCATACTGCATCTTTTACAGCATTTTTCTTACTGAATTTCTTAATTTTTAAACAGTGTTTATATTTACAGTGTATTTATTCTAGAATTGTTCAGTGGATTCATGGGGCGGAGGAGAAGAAGAGTTAATATTTAGTGTCCATTGCCATTTTTTATCAGTTATCCATAAAGGATGGGAAATTTTCTTCACACTCTACTAGCATATAAGTTTGCTTTTATATTCCCAACAAGAAGCTGTGAGCATTAGGTTCTCCAGGTTTGAGCAAGCACATGGGTTGAGTCTGACTTTGTGTGCAAAATGTGCTGTAGATGTGGACAATGTTCAGCCAGATCTGGTGGCCCTGAATATCCTCTGGCTGAGAATTTTATGCAAAGAAGGCAGACATGGGGAGTACTGATCACACCTAAATTTAAGCATCTACAATAGAAACAGGCACACAAGACTCCTACATTCAGCAGCGATAAACCTTGTGTTAAGCAGCTGAGCAAGGAATTTCTATGCATACATCACTATCATTTAGAGATACATTAGAGATGCACTCTCACTTTTACAGTTGTGCAAAAGCCATCTGCTTCACACTGGCAAGGCAGTCCTTGCAATAGGACTATGAAAATGGTTAAAAGCCAGTAATACGAACGCTAACAAGGGAAAGGAGATTGTGGGAGGCCATTCATTGTTATAGTCCTTTTTCTTTTTCATTTGCCCCATATAGAGTGAGTACTTCTCTACTGGAGAGAAGTATATTCAAACCTTACAGCGCATCCTGATTAAAGCAACCACTTTTCTAACTAAGTGAAAAATAGATAAAAAGATCTGAAAGAAGTAGGGAGTAGAAGGATTGTATTGGTGTCCAATGCTCTCTCCTGAAAAGAAATTCTTATTCAGAACAAAATGACTGTGTCCAAGCAAGCCCCACCACATTACACTATTTTTCACCTACAGAACACCAGTCGCAGAGCCCCATATCAAATCTCCATTATCCCAAAATGCCCAGGTCCCAGGCTTTCTGGACTAGAGCTTCCCAAACTTCCCATATCCAGCACAGAGCCACAGTAGTCCTATCCTCATTTGTCCCAAGAGCTCCATCACCAGCTCCAAGACTTCCTGTCTAACCCTCAGATGCGTCTAACCCTCACACCCCCACAGCCCTCTGCTCTCTCAGCCTTGGCCTAAATCCCTTTCTATACTGAACTCTCACCCAGTCACCCCCAGCTCTGCTCCTGCCCAGCCCCAGCCTTGCTCACACCTGGGGCTCTGGGGATGCAGGCCAAGCTCAGCAGCTGCCAGCACTTCAGATCCAGCTCTGGGTGAACATCCCCTCCTTCCTTCTCCCGCTGCCTGCCTACAGTCACCGCTGCCCTGCCGTTGCCTGCTGCAGCCTGCCAAGCTCTTTGCTAAGCTTCTGCTGGAAATTCCCAAAACCCAGGCACGGGCTGCACTTGTTCAAAAATCTGCTTAGATGGTGCTCCAAGGACAGAAAAGGAAGACATATCAGGGAAACCCAGGCAGCTGATAGCTCTGCTCCTGCAGGGAGGCAGCTCTGTTTAGTGGCAATAAGGACTCTTGTTTTAATAATAGAACACAGCACTGAGATTTAATTAGCACTTATAGCAACATATGTCAGGTAGCAATAGCTTTCAGTAGGCACTTGTGAGAATTTTCAGGACTGCAGACTTGGTGCCAGGGCAATTCTCTGCTCCTGCTTGCAGTGATGTAAGTCCCATGTAACTTTCATTGTTGATCTTGTTTTTCACTGAGAATAAGAAAGAAACATCTGGGATGACTGTTTATCTATTCAAACCATACTGTCTGTCAGTTTGTTATCTCTTCCTGTTTTAGGTGACACCTTCTAGCTTTCCACCCCAGTCTTGGCTGTTCAGTGATGAGTAAGCAGTAATCCTGATGCTAATCAATTACAGCTCCTGAATTAAGATTTTATGGCTGTTGGTATCAAGCTGTGTTCTGCCTTGCAGCAGAATATGGCATCACATCATTTTTTCATTTGTTCAGATGTATTCACTACCAGAAAATGTAATTAAATTGAAATATGCCATCTGTGAAACCCCAGATTGGTTTTAATCACCAGTAAAATGGGTTATGTGAAGCTTATCTATGCTGTACCATTGATAAGAAAACACTGAGCAAACAACAAATCAGGTGTGATATTCATTGAATCCTAAAATGGTTTGGGTTGGAAGGGACTTAAAGAGCATCTAGTTCCAACCCCAGTGCCACAGGCAGGGACATCTTCCACTAGAAGGCAGCTTTGTTCTGAATGAGACACAGGAAGAGTAGTCAGGACACATTTCTTTCTCAAGGTGCATTTCTAACCTGTATCTTCACTGCTGGGCTACGGGCTACAAAGAACACATTCACCCAATTATGAATCCTACTTCAGAAGTCACTTCAGACCTCTCTGAGTGCCCTGCCAGACACAGAACTCAGTGTGTGAAGGACAGAAAAAAGAGTGAAAAGACTTTTGTGTGGCTCATTGAAGTCTGATTCTTATGTCCATGGGTGACTGTCAGACAGAGAAAACCAGACTTCCTTTTGGAGGAATGTGATCCACTGTGGAGCAAAATTCTGTCTTCAAACTCAGTATGTTGATCTTCATGTCTTTTTTTTTTTTTTATACAGAAAACTGCAAAACATGTTCAACTTTTATTACTCCCTGGATCCAAGATTCTGATTTGGATCCTACAACTAATTCCATTTTTCTTACTTGGCTTGTACAAAGCCCTCGAAGTAGGCTTAGAATTTCTATCACAAACACATCCTCAGAAAAAAAGAAAACTCTTTTGAAATGTTTTAGAAAGCCACCCTTTTTGTTTTATATCAAACTGTTGTTCTGAACAGAACAAAGTTTCCTTTTTCCTATTTTCATCTAATTCTAAGACTTGTAAATAGACAGGATCATTGTGTGCGCTTCACTTGCAAGATTTTGTTCCCTTCAGAGCACACTCATAAAAGGGGAACTTTTTCCTCCCATTTTAATTTAATTAGAAGCCAAGATATGTTCGAAGCTTTGAGTTGATCCAAGGAGAAGATGAATGATCAAGGATATGTTAGCACAGCTGTGGGTAGCAAGGTTACAGCCCTTCCCTGAGTGAACAGAAGTGCAGGCAACAGGTTAGAAAGCAGTCCTGTGATTCTCACAAAAAAGGTTTATTAAAACTAGACAGGAAGGGCAAGATAAATAAGAGTTGGAAGGCAATGAGAGCTTAAAGTATTTCAGTCTCCAAAGGTGAGTGGACTGGAATGGCCTACAATCATGCAGACAAAGGAGAAGGTTGTGATGCTCAACTAATGGCATTGAGGGAAAAACACATTACATGGGTTTCTGCATCATTATCTCATGCACCTTTCAAAATATTCCCCTCCCAGTAGTAATTTATCTCAGAGATTTCTAGAGCAATCCCAAACTACACTGACTCATTCATATCCATTTAAATCTCTTTGGCAAACTGTGCACAATCTTACAGCTTCTTAAGAAGTTGTCAATGATCTCTGTGTTTATTTTTCCAGCTTGTGGGGTGTATTTGCTCTGCTAACTATAGAAATTTTTCTTTCTTTTTTTATCTATTTATTTACTTCATGTTTACACCTTAGCTTTTTTTAAACAGGATTATGTATCTAGCCTGAAGTCCAAAAAAACTTGCACATTCCTACAGGTAGAATATTTAGGTGTCTTCTTCTTTCCTTTGACCACTGCAGTTCCATCAACTTCTGCGGAACTGAGCAACTCTCAGCAAACTGTGTATTTGTTGAGGTAGTCACACAGCCTAACTTTGGGCATCTCCCTTTGGATAGTTAAGTTGGGATCCCGGGCTTGCTATGTAGTGAACAGAGAGAGAAGCAATTCAGACCATGTCCAGACTCACGTCAGGATATGTTCTCAATTTCTAGCTCTGTTGCAGCATATTTTTCCTGTCAGACCTGACCTTCCTCCTTTAATTTTCTCTTTATAGAAATCAAGGCACCAAAGAGGAGAAATGAAGTAGAACAGGATATTCTTGTATCACCCTTTCGGCATTTAGGTCCATCCATGGTGCACACGGTGTTAGGGAACTTTGTCAGATTCCACAACATAGGCTTCCTCTCTAAAATTCCTGTGGAAAAGTCTAGTGTCTGCCTCCTAATATTGTTTATCCTGACAGAAACTAAATTATCAATATTATATAAAATTTCATGGTAGGTCTGTGTCCTACTATTTATCTTTTTTAATGGCCATATTCATTAATAGTAAAATAAACATTCATTATTTTTGTACTTTTCATAGTCATTCATATCTATGCACAGAGCTCGCAATTTGCTTCACATCCTTTGGGCACTTGTTCAGATCATTAGAAAACATTCACCAGACAGAAGTTCTGCACTTACTACATCTATTAGTGTCTTACAGCCACTTTGAACAGGTGCTGTGTTCAGCAGCTGTGCTATGTAAATTAGTTTACAAGCATTTCAATTCCATTCATCACTGACATATCTGCTAAACCATGCTTTTTCAGCTAATCTGCCATTATCCTCCATAATTTACCTCAATCCTGTTCTTAGAATAGATTTTACCCCTGCTGCACACCAGTATAGTCGAACTCTACCAACCATCTAGACTCACTGCAGTGGTACACATGAATCAGTTTCCAGACTGACACCTGCTTGTCTGAAATACTGTCTAAAATAGACCTGAACTAAAAAACCTTCTAGAATGTCCTCAAGCTATGCAATCTCTACTTTGCAGTTGATGTTGATTTGTTAAGATTTGGTGCAAAAGGCATCCTGCTTTTCAATGGGCTGTGACTCACAAAGCACATCCCAGGTTTAAATATCAGATTAGAAAGGTATACCATTGCCAAGTCAGACTACTTCAGGAGGGGTTCCCAAAAGCTGTTGCCTTCCTTAATGGAGATGACAGTAAAAATGTTAAAAGTCAGAAGAAACTTGTACTTTCTCTCAGCTGCTGAAATGTTTAAAAAACAGCGTCTAAGTGTTCTTGAAATTTTATTTCCAAGGATGCAGATGAATCTATCTTGGGGAACTGTTCAGCACCTGTAAAGACAGCTGCAGACCTACAGGACTGTGTGACAGCAGAGCCCTGGGAAGAGATGCAAACATCCTTCATTTTTCAGAGCATTTAGTTTCTTTAAAAGTCTCCTCCAGGTCTCCAAATGGTCACAGTTTAATCAGTTTCTTAAACACATCCATGCATCTTGACGTCAATCTCTTTTTCCGGTCACCTCAGCAGCCACCACACAGTTTCAGTTTTCAGAAAGCCTCTGGGGTATCCACGGTGTGCTTTACATGGCTGTCATTCCAACTCCTTTTCTGTCAGCAGCACCTTCACACTGGGAGTGCTATTTATGGAGCTTCCTGAATTTTTTATGAGGACCCACACCTCTGTTTTGGCAGCAGAGTTACACCCTGAAAATTAGCACTATCACAGCTGTCTTTACCAATTTAGTATATAATTTGAACAGGTGTTTTCTTTGAAACAACTTGCCTTAGACATCAGATTGCAGCCTATTTCGGTGTACTAAAAAACCCCAATATACCTAAATTTATGATTTTGAAAGGGAAATTGTTCTCCCCTTCCTTTTTTTCCTTTTTTTTCAGTCTCAAAGCTATATTCAACAGGAAAAAGAGAGCATGCAAAGGTTGCATCCACGGTCTTTCCCTACCCATGGAATAATCTTTATTGATAGAAACAACAACTAGTCCAGAGCAGGGCTAGAGGAAGACATTTACAGTGTGCCTATTTCTGGAGGTCCTTAAAAATCTTTATATCTACAAAGCTACATAATTTTCAAACTCTGTCTGAAAGGAAATCTGTCCATGAGCAGAAATAGCCTTGTGTGGAATGCTGGACTCCTAGACTTCCATTTAATAGCATAAATATAGGATTCTATTGTGCTTTTTAATTCACAAACATACTAGTGCATCCTCTAAGGAATATAAAATGTGACATAGAGCACTTCCCTGTTTGAAATGAGAAAATTAAAGTTGCAGGGGAACCTTCAGGATCTCAAATGCCACTTGATGCTTTGGTTGGACAACTGAAAAGTCCTAAGATCTGAAATTCATCTCACCAGTTTCTAGATGTCAACAATTTTTGAATCCATATCTGGTTAACTGAGAGAAACATGCACTTTTAGAGCAAAAGTCCTCTGATTTGTCTTAGCTATCTACCTTAAAGTGAGATGAATCATATCCTATAAATGCCTCCTTTTTCTCATGTGATTACTTAAGATGGTTTATAAGGCCAAGTCAGATATGATGCTGACACTCTAATCTTCTAAATCAAGTGAAATTAAGATAATCTGTCACATGTTTAATTGCAATGCAGAGAGAAGGCAGAGAAAGAACAAAGTTCCATCTATGCTCCGGGAGATGACTAACATGTCGACATTGAAGATGGGAAAATACAAAAAGAGGATACATCTGGTCTCTCTACTTCCTAATTACAATTTCTTTTTTTTTAATCAAAATTTTCTGTTTATTTTCAGCATCACTTCTGTGGTAACTTCTGATCTGGAGACAATTTGGTAATTATCCTTTTTGTTATTGAGTACTACAAGTTAAAACTGTTTTATATGTTGCATGTCATATTTCTGATCTTTCAAAGATAAAGTTTGAGATCCTGAATATAACGTCAGTGACTGAGAATGTTCTATGGTGTTTTCTTGACATTTGTTACCTAGATAAATGACATACCATATTCAAAGTGAGCCCCTCACAGAAGGCTGTAAGGTCGCTCAGGAATTATTTCCTCTTCAAAAATATGTGCTGATTAGTCCTAATCACCTTCTTGTTCTCCATGCTTTTGGAAATCTCTACAGCTTACAGAGAAGGGAAGAAGAGAGGAAGGTGCTGACCAGTCGTGTCTCTGGTATCCAGTGACAGGATACATTGGAATGGTTTAAAGTTGCTCCAGGAGAGGTTCAGGCTTGGCATTAGGAAGCATTTCTTTATCCAGAGGGTGATCAAATAGTGCAACAGGCTTCCCAGAGAGGCAAATGATGCCCCAAGCTTGTCAGTGTTTACAAGGCATTTGGACAATGCATTTAACATGCTTTAAGTTGGATTGCCATGAATTGTTCAGGCAGTTGGACTAGATGATCATTGTAGGTCCCTTCCAACTGAAATATTCTATTCTATTCTATTCTATTCTATTCTATTCTATTCTATTCTATTCTATTCTATTCTATTCTATTCTATTCTATTCTACTTGCTTCCAGGATTATTTGCACCACTACCTTCCCAGAGATCTAGGTGAGGCTGACCAGCTTGTAGTTCCCTGGATCATCCTTTTTGCATTTCTTGAAAATAGAAGAGGCATTTACTTTCTTCCAGTCTTATACTGAATATTCAAGGATTTAAGCTAAAATGCTGGGCTTATCTGTAGTGACTAAAACACCAGCATGTGTTCAAAAAGAAATCCCCGGCACAGAGACGGAGTGGACAGAGACATCACTACAGCCTCAAGCTATCTGCAGCAATTGTGTGTCAGGGTCCCATTGCTATTACTGGTCATCATAAAACATATGGTTAGAGAAAGTCAGGGCAGGGAGATTAAACTTCAGCAGAAAAAGTCTGCAGGATTAATCCTTGAAGCCGAAAACTAGCATGTCACCCAGTTCTGCTAATTACTAACACTGTTAAGATGCTTAACTAAGACTACATGGAAATGCAAAGAAAATGGAGGCCTAGCTTCAGTCATCTGTTTTAAATGAAAACAAACACAAAATACATAGAGCACTTCTGAATTAAAGCTCATAGCTGTCAGTGATGCTTTCACAGGGAAATCTCATTGAACCTGTAAATGGAATGTTAATGCTGCCATCCTCTCTTTTTTTTTTCCTTTGCTCCTTTCACTCTTGTCCAGCAAAAAATTTAGTCCCTGAATCAAAAACATACTCCTGCATTCATGAAAATGTTCATTTATAGCCCAAATGCACCCTTAATTATCCTAATTAATAATTATTTTTCTGCTACTATTACATCGATGACAATTTATAGTGACAAAATACCTTGTTGAAGTATTTCTGGGCATAGAAAGCAATTCTAGAACAACAGAGAACGTTCCTCTGGGAATGTTAAACAATACAAATTGTAAAAATTTTCAGGGTTAACACCATAAACAATCCTCTAACTTTTAACCTGATATGCAGAGATTTAAACAACTAAATTTATACAAAAACCTATGAATTTCAAATCTGCTGAATATCTGTTTTCCCTGTTTATATCCAGTGCTAATCCTCTGAAAAAGAGTCTTTTTATAGTAAGTCCTTTAAACCAGAAAGAAGTGGAATATATCTCCTCAAACATCTGGAGGCAGATATAGCTGACAATGTATAGCAATCTAGTAATATATTGTTGTTTAACACCGTCAGAAAATTAAACTCCAAATAAACCACTCCCCTTCCCCCCGCCCCTTGCTGTAAGAGAGGGACAAAGATGGAGACTACGGGTTGAGATAATTTACTGAAGGCAAAAAGCAATGGAGTAAGAAACACACAGTAATCAGCAGCAATCTTAAAAACAAAAGTATACAAAAAAGAAGGTGCTTTACACACAAGAGCTGTTCACCACTTCAACTTAGTTCCGTGTGGCTGCTGGGACAAAGACAAGATGGCGGCTGTTCCTGCACCCAGTGCCACATGGCTTTCCACAGACAAAGACAAGACGGCAGCTGTTCCCGCAGATGGCTTTCACCCTCCCCAGGCCCAAGACACTGGAGAACAATGACGGACAAATCCCCGAAGGCTAGATCTTCCACACTGCACTGCTTCTTCAGATGCTGGACTCAATTCCATGCAGCTGCTACCTGCACCTCTCCTTCTGGCCACTCCACCCTGCTCTGCCTGGTTCTGCTTGGGTTCCTTCAGCTCAGCTTCTTTTGGCTCAGCTCCGCTTGGCTCGGCTTGGCTCCTTTCGGCTCACATTGGACTTGGCTGGGCTCAGGCTTACCCCTGCCACTTGGTTCCACATGGCACTTCCCACACTGGTGCTGCTTTTCAGCACCACGTCTTAGAGCCATGACTCAGAGGAATGGGCAGGGAACAGGCAGAGGTGGCAGAGGATGCGGTCCACAAGGCTGATCCCAACAACCTTCCGAGCCATGGAGAGAGGGAGGCAAAATGGTCCACTTCCAGGGTGTGCTCACCTTTTCTTCCCCCTGGGAGCATGCTGCCGGCAAAGATGTGAGTGGCATAGAACAGCAACCTGGGCACACTCACATGGCTCTCAGTGCCGCTGCATCTCTGCAGCCAGGGCATACATGAAGGGTACTCAGGTATTAAACGCTTCTGCATGGGGCTGGCAGAAATGACTCAGAATCTAGGAGAGACCTGTGCCCTACTAGTCTGACAGTGCAAGGCAAAGAAGAATACACTTGTTCCTCTCAAATGTCAGTAGGGCTATGGGTGAGTTCAGCTCCAGTTGTCTAGATATGAAAACAACACTGATTGTCAATGTTCTGCTGCATTGCAGACACAGTACATGCCAGAGGACAATTCATCGTGTTCTGTAACAGAGCTAAAAGAGGTGGAAAGAACATTTCTTTAGAGGTGTAAGACATTTCTTCAGAAAATTGGACCACTAATTTAGACTGTGTAATTACTGTTCAGCCAACTAAATATGCTGACATTACTGCCACTCAGGACTTGATTCAGTTTCCCTAAGAAAAGTGTTTTGTACTGTTTGAATTACCCCAAGGAATCTTGCATTGGTCTCCACCTGTTTTTTCAAAAGGACATGATCTTCCTCAGGCCTCATCTTCCACTCACATGCAGCAGTCTGGTATGTCTCAGATTCTCGCAAATGGCACTGGTGCCTGTGTTTAAGCAATCAAACCTAGTCACGTTTAGTAGTGTAATGGAAAAACAATGCTCACTATCAGTGTATACAGAATTATTCACCCAAGCACCTGAAGTCAGCATGATAAATGGAGACAGAACATATTGCAGGACTTTGAAAGGGTCTCATGCCCTGGGACTCCCAGGTCTAATCAGTTCTCACAGATCAGAAAATTATGCATGACATATTGACTACTATCCAAGGAGTCGGAAATCTAAGCAGGCCCAGAATTCAGAAGTCATGACTTCCAAACTTGTTAAAATATGCATCACTATTTGACATGGACCAGGTGCACTACTCGTTAAAGATGTATAAGGAGAAGTTTTCTATTGATTTCAGCTATTGGCCTGACTCAATAAGAGCTATTCCTTCAAATATAAATACTTGTGTTGTACCTTCAAAGGTCCATAAGGCAGCCTGGGAAATGTTCCATGCTTTGTGATGATTGCTCTGTCTTTTTGTTGTTTGCCTCTTGTTTTGGAGATCAATATTAGAGATTTGCTCTTATAAGAGTTAAGAGCCTGTTCAAAGTGATTGAATAATGCCATGATGATCTACCCCCTTGAGCTGTTATAAAAACTGACTTAATAGTGTTGTCTTAATGGCATTTGAATATGATGCAGCTGTCTGAATCGTATTGCTATAACTACCTTTTGATTGCCAGAAAAAAAATTCTAATCACTCCTCTACTATTTCCAATACAGGGATGGAAAAGCACCACTCAAAAAATCCCACAAAAAATCCAAACCAAGAAAAGGAACAAAAACGCACAGAAAATTGAGACTTCTGAAAACATTTTTTTCTTAAAAAAACTGAATTGCAGTATCCTTTCAACACTTTTTTTTCTTTCTTGAGAAAGTTTTTGAATGCAGTGGATTGGCATTGTTCAAAACTTCTCTTCTCCTAATCAAATCCACATCCAGGTTATTAGTGAGGAAAATCACCAAGTCATGATGGGAGCATGCATTCCTAAATTAATATAAAACAAGCATGGGTACTAAGAGTAACAACTTGAAGAGACTTGTATCCATCTACTTCTGACTAGGAAAAATAAGCCAAATTATAAACCTTGTACATGCTGAGCCGAGACAAGTCTTCTGGAGATACCTGCTCTTGTCCCTGAGGGCAGCATCAAGTACATCTTCATTACAAGAGTGAAAGCTGCACACACAAACAGCCCAAGCACCCAATCAGACTGCTGTCACGGCTCACACCCCTGAAATGGTTAGTCTCTGTGTTTTTACCTGTTCAAATGAAATCACACATTACAGCATACTCCAAGAGGCTGGCTAGCTGTCAGCACTCCACAGAAAGCCCTTGCGGACAGGATGAGAGTGGCAGGTGTAATGTACCATCTGCACAACCATCTGGAGATCACCCTTCTTCAGAGTGCAGGAGTAACACCAGGGCCTCATTCTTCTACCACTAACATGAAAGGAAATTTCATAGAAACACAGGATCCTAGACCAGTTTGGGTTGGAAAGCACCTTAGAGATCATCTGGTTCCAAACGCCTATGCTGTGGGCAGGGACACCTTGCACTAGACCAGGTTTCTCAAAGCCCTGCCCAACCTGGCCTTGAACACTTCCAGGGATGAGGCATCCTCAGCTTCCCTGGGCAACATGTTCCGATGCCTCACCACTCCCTGAGTAAAGAATATCTTCCTAATGTCTGATATAAATATGTTCTCTTTCAGTTTAAAGACATCCCTCTTTGTCCTGTCACTACATGCTGTGGGAATGAGGCCTACAGCTATGAGACATGATGTGAGGTATGTGGTAGAGAGATTTCCATTAATATGGTGTGCTGAGGGGTTTAATATGGTGTGCTGAGGGTTGATAGGTTACACATTTCCGTTCCATCTTCATGCAAGACCTACAGTCGTCATAATCATCTCTCTCTCTGTAACTCTCAATATCTCTCATTTACATGTAAAATGACTGCCTCCCCCATTTATGACAGCAGAAACAGGTTATCTGACTACAGTCTCACCTCCACTTCTCCCAAAAGTATAAAATGGCATTTGAAATCCTCCATGGCAGAGGATGAGAATACAAGCACCTTGCAGACAAGTTGATGGGCTTGCTTCTCTCTCTTCCCCAAAGAAGGGATGTCTCTTTGGTACGATTTACGCCTCCAACTCCATCAGAGTGTACCTGGAAATACTCGTGCACAGCACTGTACACTCACATTTTCTAGGTCTAGTGTATTTATCACTGGCAATCTCACAAAAATCTATAGCCTATTTCTTCAATATACCACAGTATTTGTCAATCTGTGGTCACGAAGGTTCTTAACAAACTCTCTCTTACTTATAGTGGCAAATCAGTAAATCACACTATTCATGAATCTGGGATCCTGAATGTGACCAGAGTTATAGTCTAACCCACACTATTGATACAACTAATATCTTACTGAACCTGACCAGACCTATAGTGCTGAACTGGTTATAATCAGAAATTAAACTGAGCTGAACCCAGCCCCTTTGCTCTGTGAGGACAAGCTAGAAAGCAATGGGGTTTATCTTTTGCCAAATTTCTATACCTTTAATGCAACACATGCTCTGGTAAAAAGTCCCTCTCTAACTTTCTTGTAACACCCATTAGGTCCTTGGGAGGCTGCTATAAGCTCTCCCCAGGGCCTTTTCTTCTCCAGACTGAACAACACAAACTCTCCTAGCCTTCTTCATAGAACAGGTGCTCCAGTACTCTGATCACCTTGGTCACCTTTCTCTGGAATCACTCTAATAAATCCACATAGTTCTTCTGTTAGGGGTTGCAGAGCTGAGCATAGCACTTCAGGTGGGGTTTCACCAGAGTGGAGTGGGGGGGAGAATCCCCTCCCTTGCCCTGCTGGCCACTCCCCTTTTGATGCAGCCCAGGACATGGTTGGCATTATGGGCTGCAAGGACACATTGCTGAGTTATGTTGAGCTTCTTGTCGACCAACACCTCCAAGTCCTCCTCAGGACTGCTCTCAAGCCATTCTCTGCCCAGCCTGTATTTTTGCTTGGGATTGCTCTGACCCATGTGCAGGACCTTGAACTTGGCCTTGTTGAACTTCATGACTTTTGTGTAGGCCTACCTCTCAAACCTGTCCAGGTGCCTCTGGATGGCATCCCTTCCCTCCAGTATCTCAACCACACCACAAGGCATGGTGTCATTGGAAAACTTGCTGAGGGTGCACTTGATCCTACTGTCTATGTCACCGATAAGATATTAAAAAGCGCCAGTTCCAATACTGACCCCTGAGGAAGGCCAGTTGTCATTCGTCTCTGCTTGGATATCAAGCCTTTGACCACAATTCTGGAGTGTGACCATCCTGCCAATTCATTATCCACTGCGTGGCCCTCCATCAAAGCCATCCCACTTCAGTTTAGAGAGAAGGATGTCATGAAGGACAGTGTCAAAATTTCAAACATTTTATCAAACTCACTGTTCACCTCCCCTCCATGAAGATATCATTAATGGAAACAGAATCAGGGTCCTGATGTAGGCTAGAGAGGAAGATGCTCAGCACTTGGCTGGTTTTTCACTTTTTCCTGCTAGAGGCTATGATGTAGCAGCAAAGAAATAAAAGCTAGCTGGCAAAAGAACTTACCAAGCCTATTAATAAGTATGTAGCATAACCAGGCAAGGTGTCTGGAAAACATACCTACAATATAAAGCATATCTATGTAGTAGTCCCTTATTTCTAGAACTCCTTTTTCTGTGAAGGCAGTTTCCAGAATATCATCTTTAATTGGAGCCGAAATAGCCCAAACTTCTTTGTTTCTATTCTGGCCTATCTTTGACAGACAATAACTAATATGGGATCACAGGACACAGTGACCTTAAAAACGAGGAGACTTTCACAGAAAATAAGTCTTATGCTCAAACAAGAATAGCAGTATTTTAGGAACATGGTTTTATTTCCTGTCTATAATATACTCCAACCTAGGACTCCTTTCTTCTGTATTCAGATACTTTTTAAATTTCTCTGTGATACCAGTAGAGGAAAAAAATGTAATTAAAAAAATCTTGCTTACAAAACCAATAATAGCAGTAACAAATCCAAAGGTTCTGATTGCATTTGTTTTCCATGTCACGCGTCTTTTCAATGAAGTCACCTTATGCAGTGATGCTGCCTCTATGGCATAAATGTGCACAATGTTCCTGGCTACGCCAGTAGAATCTAGGTGACTTTAAGCATTCAACAGACCAATCAATACATATTTTTATGTAACCAGGAAAGTACACCTCCAAGGAAACTGTATCTAGAGTAACACCATATTTCCATAAATACCTTTGTCCTGAAGGTAATTTCCAGAATCAGATTTAATCAGATCCAAAAAAAACCACCAAAATATCTTCCTTTCCTTTATTCTGTGGCTATTGTGGCAAGTGCATCCCACAGGGCATTCCAGAGACCCACTAAAAATGGAAGTGGTAGGCATGTATATATCTAAAAGTTTGGCTTCAAGTTGAAGCAACCACTTCTACTTCCTCTTTGTTCAACTAAGAGGGAGTGGCATTTTCATATGACTGTTCATCCCACCTCTTAGGAGTTGTCTGTCACAGGATGACTTCTTTTCAGGAAAGGTTCTCTCATTGCACCCACAAGTGACTTCAAAGGAATAGTAGATAACCAGTTAAGGGCAGGTGCCTTATTTCTGAATACATCAAGCTCAGTGACATGATTCTCTAGTTATTAGTCAAAATATTTTTTTCTAGGGAACTCTGTAATTACTTTCAAGTTTCCTCATTTTAAGTATAGAGAGAGAAGTAATTCTTCACCCATCAAATATATATGTCAGAGAGTAAACATGCAGTTGATGCAATCTTCCCCCTCCAGGCTGATATTCAAAACCATCCTCAAATTTCTGAACCACTTAGTTGTATCAAATAGCTTTCCAGACCTCTTTATACTCACCAGAACTCATCCATACTCATCCAGAACTACTTCTGCACATGGGACCAGTCTCCCAATTTTAAAGAACATTAAGTATTCGTCTAAAAACCTAGAATATTCTTTTCTCCCTTAGTTAGCTGCTCCATTGTCTCACAAAATAGTTTAAAACCTGAAACTGTGGAAGCTAATTCCCCATTTAAAGGCACTTTATTAATCGTAAAGACCTTGGCAAATGACAACTACAAAACCCTTCTTACCTGTGCTAATCCGTATTGCCAAATCAGGATGCTGGCTGCTTTATTCCATGTTTAGCTACAGGGGCAAAAAAGAAGATTTTTTTGTCATTATAACTGCAACTACATTAAGGGGTTTTGTGCCCTGGCCAAAGATCACACCTCATCACATGGCAGTTTCTAATAGCTACACAAGTAGGAGGTTGCAATGCAGGCACATACATGAGGAGGCAAAGGATAATGGACAGATATTTTACAAAAAGACCAAATGTTAAGATGGTGAGCATCCTCAGTTCCCATTAGAAAGAGATCTGGCCAGTTTATACAATGCATCTCTGTTTCATTAAGTGTATGTGCTTAACTTAAGCATGTGGTTAAATTCCACTGAAAACAATAGAAGTTAAAAAGGTACTTAAACAAATTATTGTAAGAAGACTGGATCACTCACTTAAAGGCTTTGTTGTATCAGAACTTTTGACCACCACAGAACCCCCAATTTCATCTACTGCATATCTGGATCCAACATTAAAACTAGCTAAATTTTCACACAGGATAACACAGCATATTAATACTTCATCCAGAGGGCAGGCTACACTAATTTCGTTTCAAAGGGCACTCCTTGTATTTCTTTGAAAAGTTTTATCACAATAGCTTGTGATACTGACTCCAGGAAATTAAAACCTATAAATTTCCTGTCTGGTTAGATGAAAACTACTATCCACCCACCCAACCACACACACAAATTGGTTTATCCATATGCAAATGTTACAATTAGGGATTATAGCTCTGGAGAGTTAACAGCTTAATCAGTGTATCGGAAGGCTAAAGACATGTCTCACCAGTTTTCTTAAAAATGCATTTTGGGGATATTATAATTTTATTACCAGACTGATAAATAAACTTCATCCTCTGAGTTCATATGAAACTCTAAGGGGGGGGGGGAAGTACAGGAGTAGGAGAATGAATATAATTTTTTAATACACAGGAGGAATCCGGGACTGTGCCATGGCTCCCCTTGAAATAAATTGTATTTGTTCTTTTTCCCACTTCTGGCATTTCCAGGTGCCTGTCTGTTTTTCACATCTTCTTCAGCCTCAATAAATTTTTTGAAACAAGACTCTGTCATACATTCAGTGAGTCACAGCTGAAAAAGAAAAGCAATCCCTCAGTGAGATAAATACACTCAAACTGGAGAACAGGAAAAAATGTATTGTTTTTTAAAATTGATGGTGATGCACTTTAATAGTTTTTTTCCAACCTTGTTTTGTTTTAAAACTGTCAGAGAATGTTCACTGAATGCTTTATAAGCAAAACCACTCTTTCCTAAGGCTATACAAACAGTACTTTAAAAAAGAGATACTTTCCTAACACTGATTAAAAGAATCTGTGAACTCAGGGGAATCATTAGTTGAGATCAAGTTCTCAGGCCACATTTACACCTTAGGAAGTATAAATTATTTGTTGTGCTAATTGCCTGAGCCACCTCCTGACCAGGACAGACAGGCAAAGTCAGACAGAAATGGTGTCATCTGCTTGCGGAAGCAGACATCGGGCTCATGAGCATCTATTGTACACACTCTTTTTTTCCTGTTCATGTAGGTTCCTTGCAGTCCCTCAGAATACCTGAATCAACATCTCTTCATAAGAACTCCCACTATTGTATTTTTGTTTGCTTTTGTTGGACATGTGAACCACACAGATAGCCATGACCATTTCGTCTTTGAAAACCAGGTGTAGAACTTTTTGGACTGAAGAGACTTAGCGACAAAACAGACTCGAGAATTTGTCTGAGGAGAATTTTGAGGAACTCCTGTTCTGCAAACATGTCAGGTGAGGCTGGACTTTGGCATGCAGCACAGTCCCTCTGAAAACCCAGGGTGGCACTATTATTTGCTCAATACTCTGATTAGCTTCAATGGAAAATCTGTTTCAGCAATGGTGCTAGCATTATGTCACGGCTTAGCCCCAGACAGCAATGGAGCCCTACAAAGCCGCTCACTGACTTCCGCCCTGCCCACCCCAGTGCAATAGGGGAGAGAATTGAAAGGTTAAAAAGAGAAAATTCATTGGATTGAGATGAAAACAGTTTAAGATAAAGCAAAAGCAACACACACAAGCAGATCAGAATGAAGAATTCATTTCCCATTTCCTGTGGGCAGGCAGGTGTTCAGACATCTCTAAGACAGCAGAGTTTCAGTGACTTGGTAGGAGAAACACCATCACTCTGAATGTCCCCCCTTTGTTCTTCTTCTCACCACTTTATATGCTGAGCATGATGCCATATGGTATGAAAAATCCCTTGGATCAGTTGGAGTCAGCTGTCCCAGCTGTGTCCCCTTCCAACTCCTTGTGCACCCCCACCCTCCTTGCTGGTGTGGGGTGAGGAGCAGAAAAGGCCCTGGCTCTGTGTGAGTCCTGCTAAGCAGCAGCTAAAGTATCCCTGTGTTATCAACGCTGTTCCCAGCACAAATGCAAAACACAGACCTGCACCAGCTACTATGAAGGACATTAACACTACCCCAGCCAAAACCAGCACAGGTCAACTCTTAGTACCGGATTTAATCAGTAGTACTTTGTTGTCACACCAGAGATGGTTTGATGATTTGTATTGCAGACTTGAGCCTGTGGAAACCTGACACGAGTCTCTCTTTTTTCTCCTGTACTTCTACTCTCTCTTACCATTGTTTGCAGATGGTTTTTTTAGCATATAATCCATAGGTAACTGTAAGATGGTCTTTTTCATACCCGCTCTTCTGTTTTATTCACTGTAAATTCTAGGTCTTATTCTTTGTTTCATCCCTCAGTGCCTCCCACATATTTAGCTGCTCCAGTACTTTCTGGAGTTGCTCCCTCTTGCAACATTGCACCAGTTTACTTTCCATTCTTTTTTTTTCCTAATCTAGGAAAAAGATTTTAAAATATAGTTATTTCAGAAAAGAATAATTTCTCTAAGTTCTCAATATACCACAACAGATCTTTAAGGGATCACTGTCCAAAACACATGAAGTAACACAGTCAGTAGTAACATACTATGTGAAAGCACAGAATCTCCCATTGCACACCCTGTGTAGCATTGCCAAGATAGAGTTTTTCAAAACAGTGAATTTTAAACAAAAAATATTACTACATATCTTTATAGTAATTTATTATAAAATAAAGGGTAGGTTTTCATAACAGTACTCCCAAGAAGGATTGAATACAACAAAATTTAACAGGATAGTTAGTTTTAAAACCTATATAATAACAATATTTTGCATCTTTCATAAAAATATCATAACCTGTTAAGAAACTCCCAGTCACTCTAGATGTCTTCTTGACTGTCTCTTCAATTATGTAGTTATTACTGCATAATAAACCCATTCCAGCTGGAGGTCCTAATGTAACTATCTCTCCTTAATGAGACCAGCTCTGAAAATTCAGCTTCAGTGGGTGAGACACATTTATTTACTTTTTGCAGATGCTAAAGAGCTTTTGTCAGAAACCTTTTGCTCGAGTACAGTCAAATTTACATTCTTGGTATTTCTGACCTATATTGGAGCCAAGACTGAGAAGATACTTGAATTCTCATCTTGGAAGCAATTAATCTCATGTAACTCTAAAGATGAAATTCAACAGTGGGAATACACAGTTGCCTGCAGATGTCTAAATCATTTTATTCTACATGTAAGCTGCAACTGCCATCAATATAGACACTTGATCAGATAGATCAATCACTTTCTAGACTCCATTGATTGTATTGACGAGAGATGCAAAACAACTGCCTAAACATACGTTTGTAGCACTATTTAACCCTTCACAGAGACTTACCAACATCTGTACAATGCTGGCAGCTGTGACACAAGATCCATGGGAGCCGTCTGTCATTGTGGAGTAAAACACAGGGGCTGGCTGATACCCTCAGATATTCTATGCCTGTGTGCGAACAACTGAAGACTTCCACCGACCATACCCACTGGAGAGTTTAGACAAGTTTACATGCCTACATATGGAACATTTAGGTTCAGATTTCTTAGTCTCATGCTGAAACCCAACTTTTTTGTCTCCAACTCAGAATGAGATGTCCAGAACTGGTGTCTTGCTTTGCTCAGATTTCTACCCATCATGATACAGAGGTAGGAGTGCTGAGGCTGAGGTCACGTTACCACTAACTCAGGGCTTTCATTAGGCATTCAAGCTTACTCTTGCAAAATATCAGCAATATATCCTGACTTTCTCCAGATCTTTTTATTCTGGCCTCAGCATTGAATTGCTCAGTGCTGTTCTGGTCATAGCAGAATATAAGAAAAACTACAGATGGTTTTAGACTTCTGTGCTGGTTTGGCCAAAATCTAGTAATATAGCCTGAGAGAAAACCAGGTTACAACCACCCTTCCCCCCCACAGGGTTCGGGAAAAAAGAAATTTTTCC
>VZTD01010890.1:1083405-1118082 GCA_013397725.1 Rhagologus leucostigma
TTTTTTTTCCCCTCAAGCTCAGTTTAAAGGCACAGGAAAGGCACAATATTACTTTTTGGGCATAGAGCATGATAGGGGATACACATGATAGAGCCACCCCAAGACAACTTCTCTCCAGCATAGGCAAAAATTAACTTTGCGGCCTTAAGGATAAGGGCAAAATTTTTATTATGCATCTCTTCCTGCTTCCCTCCCCTCCCACTTCACTACTGGAATGGTCCTCCAACATTAGGAAGAGCAAGCCCAAGACGGCACTGGTGTACTGGGTACACAGGTGGGAGGGCCACAACCATCTCTTATTTCAGCTAGGAGGCTCAGTTTGTCTTTCAGCCTTCAGAGGCAATGTCATGCGAAGGTGACACCAATTTAACTGCTACACATTATTTTCTTCCGTAAGAAAATGATTAAACTATCTACACGAAAATCTGGAAGAGTGACAAGCATTGCACTGTGCACAAGTACCGCTGCTCACTCTTCTAAATCTTCCTTGTGAACCTCCTTATAGCCCTCTAAAAATGTTGTTTTCGCTCTCTTTAAAAAATCTTACTATTTTTTGCATATATTTTGCAAAAATATTAGCTAAGGATAAGGGGGATGGAATCTTTTATCTATTCAAATACCAACCCTTTTACTGAAATATGAATAACTTATGTCTCTGTTTAACCCTTTTCTCTTTACTCAGAAATGTTTTCAAAGAACATGAGTTCTTCTGAAGCAGTTTCCTACTTTGAACTCAAGCCTATTCTTTATCATATTAAACATTTCTGAAATAGTGCTTAATCCTCCGACCTTATCGAAATTTCCAACATATTTTCTACGGACAAATCGCACAAGCTTAGGAGCTCTTCAGCATCTGGAGCTAATCTTACAGATATCTGATGTCTGGAGTCTGTCTGAAGCATGGACACAAAAACACATTCCCTGATGCAGAATCTGTTTGACCCTTTTGATTGTCTGCTCTGTATCCTCTGTCTTCAGCACAGTGCTTTAAACATAGCAGGTGCACTACAGCTCCTATAAAACAAACTTGAGCCTCAGTCTAAGGGAAAGGAAAAACATTAAGGATAGCAAGTCTGGGCATTATGTGCTTTGTCCTGGGAAGTGATTTTAGCACATGTTATATCAATTTAATATTGAGCATGAGCCACCAAGGAACTGTGAAAATCCCAACTGTATTAAAGAGGAAGCACTATGTAGGGACCAGATAACATTTTGGCCTGTCCAAGATTTGCATGGGACTGCAGTGTTTCAAAATTCAATGAGCTGTTCTCCCAAGGTGTTGGCTGACAAATACTAAGTTGACATTCTGAAAACTCACTACATTCATAGCATTTTTTTGTCATTATTATTTACATTGCAGGTGTACCTAGAAGGCTCTGTGAGTTGTTATTATCTGTATTATTTGTACATCAGAATCAGGCCTTCAGAACAATCCATCCTGTCACTTCAAGAACTACTCAGTTTTAGTTTAAAAGTTCTTCCCTTTTAAGATAAAAGCTTGATTTCAACATTCATCTCAGTATTGCCGTCAGCATTCAGCTCAGTATTGCCTTGAGAATGGCCTACTGTGACTTTGGAAATCCCAACCTTTGATTATTTTACTGTATGTTTTTTATTTATAAGATACTGATGCAAAAAAATAATGTTGAACAACAACCCTTTGTACCGTAGAAATGTGAAAACAAACATACTCACTGACTTGAGGAATTTGAACTGCCAATATGAAAGAGCAGAGAGGAGATGGATACAAGTAGACTGGCAAGGCTGATGACTGAGCAGGATTTCTTATTTCCCTGCCCAAGTCCTTACTAAATGACACTGCAATTCTTCCAAATAAAAGGCTTATAACATCTTTGTCTAATCTTACTTTAATTCATTCTCATAATTTTAAGCTGGAATCAGTAAACATTTTTATTATGTTTCCTTTATGATATTTTAGGTTTCTGAAAAACTTATTTCTTTCTCCTGTTCTCATTACAACCTTTTGTAACAGACTACTCGCACTGGTCTGTTTTATTTCCATGTTTATTAGATAACTAATGTTTATGAACAACATAGTTTTTCTCTGAAAGGTCTAGATCTCCCTCACTACCTTATCCTATTTCGTTGTATTGGGTTGTATTCGGTTTGCATAGCAAGGTTTTGGTAGCACAAGGGGCTACAGGGGGGGCTTCTGTGAGAAGCTGTTGGAAGCTTCCCACATCAACAGAGCCAATGTCAGCCAGCTCCGAGATGGACCTGCTGCTGGACAAGTCCAAGCCCATCAGTGATGTCGCGGTGCCCCTGGGATAAAGTATACAAGAAGGGTGAAAAAAAACCTTCACACCTGCAGCCAGCATGTATATGTGAGAGGAGCAGCCCTGCAGACACCAAGGTCAGTGCAGAAGGAGAGGCAGGAGGTGCTCCAGGCACAAGAGCAGAGATTCCCCTGCAGCCCCTGGTGCGGGCCATGGTGAGGCAGCTGTGCCCCTGCAGCCCGTGGAGGTCCACTGTGGAGCACAGATCCACCTGCAGCTGCTGGAGCATCCCAGCCAGAGCAGTGGAATGTCTGAAGGAGGCTGTGACTGCATTGAAAACCCACTCTGGAGCAGGCTCCTGGCACCTGTGGCCTCATGGAGAGAGAAGCCCACACTGGAGCAGGTTTGCTGGCAGGACTTGAGACCTCCCTGAGAGACCCATGCTGGAGCAGCCTGTTCCTGAAGGACAGCAGCCTGTGGGAGGTTCCCATGCTGGAACAGTTCATGAAGAATTGCAGCCCATGAGAAGGAGTCAGGTTGGAAAAGTTCATGGAGGACTGTCTACTGTGGGAAGGACCCACATTGGAACAGGCGAAGAGACTGAGGAGTCACCCCCCTGTGGAAGGAGCAATAGAGAAATGTGATGAACTGGCCACAGCCCCCATTCCCTGTCCCCCTGCACCCTGGGAAGTTAACCCAGAAAAGAAAGAGGGGAGGGGGCTTGTGAGGGAAAAGGTGTTTTAAGGTTGAGTTTTATTTCTCCTTATCCTATTCTGATTTGAATGGTAAGAAATTAATTTTCCCCATGTTGAGTCTGTTTTGCCTGTGATGGTAACTGGTGAGTGATTGCTCCCTGTCCTTATCTCGACCCACAAGGCTTTCATTTTATTTTCTCTCCTTTGTCCAGTTGAGGAGAGGAGAGAAGCTTTGGTGGGCATCTAGCATTCAGCCAGGGCCAGCTCAGCACATCAGTTAATCAGAACTGCCCTCCACATATAATAATTTTACCAGAGGTTTTTTTTTCCCCTATGGCTATTTCATGGTCTAGTTGTTCTTTCTCCTTATGGGATAGTCTGGTGCAAAACCTTGTTTATTTTCCAAAGAAGCTCCTACCTTTCAACAGCCACCATCTATTCATTCCCAAGACTGAACAGTTAAACTGTGCAGCATTGTATTGCACATAATAAAGGTAACAAGGATTTGAGTGACATGTTTCTAAAAACAAACAAGCAAACAACCCTTTGAATGACTTATAAAAAAATTCATTATACGCAAAAAAATTTAGACTTGTTTTGTCTTAGAACTGAGAAACTATCACCTTATGTGAATTTTCCTTTATTTTTTTTCCCTCTGGATGAACAAAGCAAATAAAGAGAGCAGAGGAAACAAACTCCGATGAACACAAATCCTTTAATTAGGAGACTGACATCTCTGACTAACATCCAGACTAATGCAATAATATTCTGCTAAAGAAAAAAAATCATTACAAAGTTCATTTTTAGCTTTTCCTCATGCACTTTTTTAGTGTTTGAGGAGAACATGACACGCACGTGGGGCCCAGAGGAGACACATGGCCAAGTGGTATGTAACAGCTCCCTAACAGCAGAACCACTGTCTGCCCTGTAGGACTGAGACAAAACTGTGTGGACCTGAGCCGGTCCATGGCTGCTCACAGGCAGGGCAGGGTCCTTGTGCCTTTCTTATTTAGCTTCATAGAGACTAGCCATGGCATTTCCAGTCCTTAGTGCTCCCTCCTCTCTCAACAGACAAAAACTCAATAAATGGCCTAAATCCAAAACAAGACTATTTTAATGATCTATTCTTGTAATGATCTCTTCCTGATACCCTTGTAATGATTGCTTCATCCATCAAGATAAAAAATCAGTTAAGTAGAAATATTGAATAACTAAAAATTAGCCAGTTTGCTATTTCCTACCTCCGTGGAAGTCTAAATTCTGATGGATTTTGGTAACAAAACTATGTTACAGGAAGCTCCTTTCACTTCAAAATATTACCAGTAGAAAGGAAATCTGTATATTTACTTTCTTTTTTAGGGATAAAAAAACAACCGTCCTTTAATCACATTCATAGCACAATTTTATCAATGTCCAAGTCACGCACAGCTCTTTTAGCAAGGGATCCAGAATAAAACTGATATAACAGTTCATGTTATATCCTTTAGAGCTTTCAAAATTACTACACATTTTCTGTCTCATTATGTTTCTACCTCTCTTTCCATGTAAGTAAGTTTTCCATAAACCCATAATATCATACTCTCCTAGAGTGCATGCCTGCTGTTATTATATCAATTCTCCAAAGCTCCTAGTATTTGCATATGCAAATTGCAGCCATGGTGATATTTTTTGTTGATGGACATAATCCTGCTGTTAATATCCACAGAAGTCTTTATATGTATCTGTTGTTTTATTTATTGCCTCCAGTATACCATAAGTCTCCAGCCATATTCATTAGATTCAATTAGTAACATTCTGCCCTGTGAGAATCTGTCAATAGAAAATAGGCACAGTAATGCTCAGAAAATTGTCAAAATAAACCCATCTAGAAAGCGTTAGATGACTGAAACCACAGTAGATTAAAATCCATCATTACCCACGTACTTTACAGATCATTCTACAAAATTCAATAGAAATATATAAGCATAGATAAATAAATAAAATTCAAATAAATAAAACATTTTAAAAAATAGAAAATATGAGAGAAATGTGGCAGGGCCTAACAGTGTCATTTAATCCATCACTCTACTTTAAAACCAGAGTGCTGACCCTTAAAATTACATTGGATGGGTTTCAGTTAATTTCCTTTTGAAAGTACAGTGTTAATATCTTTACTACTGTTTGTTTATTTATAGTTAACATTTCTAGATGATTTCAGAATTTTTATCCTTCCCTGTCTCTATGCCTTTTAATATTTCCATTCTTCTAATTTTAACTGATCCACATTTGCCACTGCAACTTCTCTGTCCAAAGTTTTTAGTCTCTGATTGATTTTAAAGAGTGAACTTTTATCATTATTGATTACTTGGTCCAAAATTCTATTAGGGAATAGAATTGGTGAAGTATTTCTGACATTGTCCTGGTTTCTTTCAGACTGTTTTTCTAATTATTGACTTGAATTTTAGTATTGTTCTGTGTCATACTTAGAGTTCCTAGAAGTATGATGACATCTGTGAACTTAATAAGCATGGTCTTGATTTGATTATGTAATTTATGTAATTAAAATCATAGTGAAAGGAATGGTGCTTCCAGATGGATGGGGAACAAGTGATAACTCTACCTGGTTATGTGCCACTCTACACTTTTCCCCAGCTCTAATTTTACTTTTGATATGTCTTCCCAGTTTGCTTTCAGGAATGCAGTATAAGGCAATATAAAAAGCCTTAGTGAAAAAAAAAAAATTATTATTATTTCTTCTTTGCCTGTATCACCCATTATTCCTTCTTAAAAGAAAATTAGATTGATTTGAAAAGATATCTCCTTGGCAAATTCATCTGTGCTGCTACTCTCCTTGTTATCTTCCAAGTGCTGTCTAGCTGTTTGTTTTAGAATTTTTCTGGGATTTGAAGTTAAGTTGACTTGTCTATAAATTCACACTTTACTTTTTTCCCCCTTTATGCAGGTATAAGTTAAGATTACTCCTTTCCAATCCAGCAATACCTTTTATGTCCTCCACAAGTTCTCAAAGACAACTACTACTGTATGAGCTTTGGCTGATACAGAGGTCAGGATCAGAAGGCTCAGACAAGCTCAAAACCTGGAAATATCCTAATATGGTCAAACAAGATCTGTTTCTGTTCTAGGCTGAGCTGTTATCCATTGCTTCTAATAAGTTTTCCCATTTTCATATGTAAGCTTTATAATGAACAATGAAAAAACATCCTTTACCTCTTCAATTTGGTCATACCATTTAGAGATAGCTATTCCTTTACACTGAATAAATGTCCAACACTTTTCTTTGTGTCTTCTATTGATAATAATCCAGTCGATGAATGATTTCTTATTACCTCCAGTTTCTCTTTCTAGCTACAGTTCGTTCTGTATCGTCGATGCTGATTTTGTTCCTACCTTCTCCTGAAACAGAATCTGTATGTGCGTGTAGTAGGCTGTGCTTGTCTCTCCTTTATCTATGCTATTTTTAGAGTGAATAAATACATCATAATTTAGCCAAAAGTCTTCAGTATCTTTGTCATGGTTTGACGCTGGCCCGACACCAGGCACCCACGAGAGTCACTTGCTTACCCTCCCCTGCCACAGCTGGGCAGAGAAGAGAGAGAAAAAAAAGTTAAGGAAGGCTTCATTAGTTTAGACAAGGACTGGGAGGAAACACTTCAAGGGCAAAACAGGCTTAACTTAAAGCTACAAAGTGAATTTATTACTAACAGAATCAGAGGAGGATAATGAGAAATAAAATAAGCCTTTTAAACACCTTTTTCCCCCCAGCCCCTCCCTCCTTCCCACCAACAGCGCAGGAGACAGGGCATGGGGGTCCATCACAGAGATTCTCTTCCACTGCTCTGGGAGAGGAGCCTTCCCTGTGAGGCCGTGGGGTCCCTCCCACAGGAGACAGTTCTCCGTGAACTTCCCGGCGTGGGTCCACTCTCACGAGCAGCAGCCAAACCGCACCTGCTGCAGCGTGAGTCCCTCCCACGGGCACACAGTCCTCCCAAAACTGCTGCGCCGTGGGTCTCTCCCCACGGGGTGCAGTCCTCCAAGGACAGGCTGCTCCAGCCTGGAAGCAAGGGCCCTCTCTCTCCACCAGGTCTCCCACTGGATCACAGCCTCCTCCAGACATCCACCCGCTCCGGTGTGGGCACCTCCCCCATGGGCTGCGGGTGGATCTCTGCATTCCCCATGGACCCACGGGCTGCAGGGGGACAACCTGCTTCACCATGGTCTTCCCCACGGCCTGCAGAGGAACCTCGGCTCCGGCGCCTGGAGCACCTCCTCCCCCTCCTTCTCCACTGACCTTGGTGTCCCCATGTTGTTTTCCCTCACATACTCTCACCTCCTCCTCTTCTCTGACTAGAAGCAAAAACCCCTGACTTCGTTTTGATTTTCTTCTTAAATATGTCATCACAGAGGTGTTACCAGCCTCTCTCATTGGCCCAGTTTTGGCCAGCAGCATGTCCATCTTTCAGAGCCATCAGAGATTGGCTCTGCCAGACATGGTGGAAACTTCGAGGAAGTTCTCACAGGAGCCACCTCTGTGGCCCCCCTGCTGCCAAAAACCAGGCCGAGCAAAACCAATAAAATTTGTTATAATCTTTATCTTCACTGGAATACTATGTGATTTCTTGGTAAACTACAACTTTGTTTTTTAACCTTTACGAGATCCTCCATACAAAATTTATGTATATCTGTCAAAATTTCCCGGGTTTAGAAGTTATTAGTGGCACACAGACAGAAAGACAGAGAGAAAGAGAACAAACTGTAGGAACCTCACTGGAAGTATCCTTGAGGGATCCCTCTGCTTGCACTAAAGCCCATTTACAGATAAGAATACAGTCCCAACCTACCTATCCAGCTGAGTCAAGTCTATACAGTTCCAGGGATTCCTGCTGCTGCACTAACCACTTTGGAGCTGTGGCTCCCCAAAGCACTTGGCATCAACAAATGAAAACAGCTACAGCCTGCTGAAAACAGCATGTTCGGTTTTGCATTCAGTGTGTAAACTGTAAGCTGGTTTCAACCATATTTTGTTACCCTTTGAAATGTTTCCTCAATAGTAGGTTGCACCATCTGTTGCACTGTTTGCCTGCATGTTTTGCTTGTTAAACTGCTCCCCCAGCAGCACACAAAAGAGGAAGAGCAGTGGTGATGCCTTTCAGGAAGATGTCCCTGTCCTCCGCCTACCTCCTCCCACCGCAGTGTTGCACTGCACACAACAGATGCTTCCCTAGTCCTACCTCATGCTTATTTATTTTAGGACCAAAGCCAAAGTCCACTATAAAACCTATGAGACTTCAAAATTTGGCAGTCTTATTCCTTGTGAAGCTTATAGGTATGTTTTATGTGCTAAGGACAGAGAGCCCCACTTGCCAAAGCAAAATATTAAGATGAATCATCTCAAGATTCACCACGGGGTGTGAGCTCTGACACAGCTAATCCAGAACACTCTTTTAACCATGGAAGAAACATTGATTAGAAGTCAATAAACCTGATTTTTATTGTTTGCCAGTAGGCAAACAATACTTAAATGGTCCTAGTATGAACTCTGTCTCCTGGTTAAGTGTTGGTGTATTATCATGACAGGAAGAATACTATGTCTTGGTTCATGTAATGAAGCAGGGCTTTCCCTTCCTTCAGTTGCCTTTCATTCTTAGTATCTAAGCAGTAGGGAAGAAATTTAACAGCGCTTTTTTTTTTTCCTACTTTCCTGGTGTGTTTATCAAACCTGAGCAAATAACATACAATGACTTTACATGAAATATTCTCTGAAACATATTGAAAAAGCCTTGCACTATTCTATATAATCCCAACTTATTCTCTTCATGAACTGGATGAACGATGGGAGGTAAGGGAAACCCAGTGAATAATGCATACAAATAAGATTACAGAATGCTCTGAGTAAATTATACAACCCAAATATATTCAGCCAGTTCTGCTCTGAATAACATGACATAGTTTTCTCATCACTTTAAGCCACCTTAGCAAAACGGACCAATGAGGAGCTGAGCTCACTCAATGGGAAAGGTTTTTCAGGATGAAAATCTGCCTTGAGCTATCAGGGCCTCTGTCCCAGCTCATATCAAGGAACTTCATCCTGCAGGAATATGAGACCTGAATATCCCTTACAGAGAAATGAAGACTTTTCTTGTGCCATCTTCTGCTCAAGGGTTGTACCCATCACACATGGCCACAGGACTGGTGTGATACATTATTATGATTCTCTAATTTCTCACTACAGCTGCTATTTTAGGAAGGTATTGACAGATCTTTGCTTTTTCTTGAATTCCCATAAAAAATGTTGTCGTATAGACAAACGTAAATATTTACCCACAACCCGGTCTTGATAGCAAATCACTTTTAAAAACCCAGCAAGGTCACCACAGTTGAGCTTGATGACAGCATCTAAAATATTTCTTATGAAACAGAATGGCATCTGATGGATGAAAGAGAGATGCCCACACATAACTGGCCAATCCAGGCTTTCTTTGTAACAAACAGAGAAAATCAGGTATTTCTAAAGTGAAATTAGACTCATTCTGTGTAGGAATTTGAAAGAAATCAGATTAATCATACTTTAAAAGCCCTGTTACTATCCACTGGCTGAAAATGGGAGCTAAGATGACTCGTCTCTATTGCAGAGGCTAAACATGTATATACTTAACCTGAAGAGAGTTCAATCCCACCCACAAACCTGGCTACACATAGAGGCAGGTGCAGGTTCCATAACAGAGCTATGTCATAGAGTGTGGGAGCACACCAGCTGGTACTAATGATCCCTGAGCTTCCCTGGGAAATCTGTCCCAGTATTTCTGTGTCCAATACAGTGAACCAGACACCAAAAGAAGATCTGGCCTCTTGGAGTTTATTTCCTCCTCTACAATCTTTTCCAGGTGGCTGAGCCCTGATCAAATATTTATAGAACTAAATATTTCTCTTCTCTGTGGGAGGGAAACAGTAAAAGTACAGATCCTAATTTGTTTTTGCAGAGGGCTGGAAATAACAACAAACAGGTCATTAAAACTAATCCTCTTTTTCGTTGTTTTTTTATTTTTTTATTTTTTCATTCCTTGCAGATGCGAATAAACTTTCCAAGGACAAATCTGAACCCGTAAGTTTCTTTCTCATAAGAATATTGACAGGTGAGTATGGTTGTTTCAGGAAATCTGCACAGCCTCTTCTACCAGAAATGCTTCTTGGTTTCTTATCCATAAAATTTGGTAGATCCCAGGTGTCCTCATCAGTGAACATGCCCTCACACAGAAAGATCTGCACAAACCCAGACACAAAAAAAAGGCCCTCATTTCAGAATGTTGATGTTCTAAGGCAAGAGACAAAACCTGACAACTTCTCTTCAGAAAGTAAGGCTATTTGAAATCCATATCTGTAAAAATACATTGTAGTTACAAGTATTTTAATCAGTGAAATTTTATTCGGAGATAGTCACGGGCACAGGAACTCATTTTATTTACAGTGCTAACACTTTTTCAGGCATGTTTTTGTTCTGTGTCAAAGGAGTTAACCAAAAGTCATTTTTGGACAGGGTTCAAGTAGGCAATTGTATGTTTTCACCCTGTTTTGGAGAAGAATGGTATGCATGGTGCAGATGTGGACTGTTGTACATCAGTATCAAAATGCTGTCCTAGGTATATTTTCTTTACTAGAAATGATATAGTCTTATATGATGTTCTTCCTCAACGCATTGACTAACTAAAATACAGATTTTTTATTTTTACTTTCAAGAGGTGAAGAGCCTCAGCCATGGTTAGCATAGCAAACTTCTTTCTCTTTAAGTGACTGCCTCTATTACAAAGCCACTCAAAAAAATCCACAGCTTTCAAACTGACAAGGAGATGAGACACAGACATGTTGAAGCCTGTTTTGCCAACTGCAGTCCCTCCTGTTACATGCCATTTCCTTAGCAATGCGGCTTTCCTCAAGATGCAGCACTACAGATCTTCATCACTATGTTGGTCAAAAAATCCTCTGAGGAATATTTTGATTCTCAGAAACCTGCAATTCACTTTTGTCTAGCAGTTCAATATAAGAAAAAAGTGATTTAATAATCTTTGGGATAAAGTGTTTTTTTTTCTTCTTGCTTGTTTGGGGTTTTTTCAGCACAGGCAGCCAAGGAACTTGACATAAATCTAAAAAGCCTGCTCCTACCAGCATATGAGGACAAAGGGCTATATTATGACTGTGTTCGCTGGTAGCCCAAATTTAGTCATCTTTACTGTCATATCGTCTAGGTAATGGAGCAATTCAGTTCACTGCCACCCACCACTGCCAGACACTTTAAAAAATTCTGGGAAAAGATGTTATAACAATATGTAAATTAGACAGAAAACAGTGCTGTTTTCTCATAACATCTAGAGTATGTTGGACATTTTCTAGGTCTCTAACTGGAAGTTTGGGAATTTAGGAAAGTGGATTACATTGAAAATATTCTATGATCTCCAGAGGAAAGAGAAGTAAAAAGGAAGCTGAAGGGTGACTTAAGTGTAGGCAGGACCTAACTTTTATGTATTCATCCCTTCTGCTCAACCTGCTGAAAGGAGATAAACTAAATTACACTTTTAATGTTTTTTAAGCCACAAACAACAAGTGATTGGAGACCTAGTATCAGCAGAACTTTCATTATTGATGACTAAATAGTAGCTTATTCTAATACTATTGTAACAACAACAACAACAAAAAAAACGCCAAACCAGAGTATCGAAAGTCAGAATGTGGACAAGAAGATGATCCTGCACCTTTTTGCAGTTGTGCAGGATGCCATTAGAAGTCTGTTCCCACCAAGTCCTTTTTATGTCCACAGAGGAGATTCAGGTGAAGAATGTCTGCTTAGCAGAAAGATACTGACATTAGTGCTGGGAGAGTGGAGAATAAAGACAGACGATAGAAGAAAACTGAGTATTGGATTCATCTCATCTAACATCATGGTTCTATGATGGTGAGTCCATCTAAACTGGTTGTCCTCAGTCTGGTAATAGAAAGTGGAAAGGATCAAACGCTTGTAGGTACCACGTAAAATTTGGGTCTGATTTTCCAGCATGTCATGTCACATGAACCCCACCAGACTGATCAACACAATCTGAACAAAATGACAACAGGGAGCTGTACTAAGCAGTGACTTGCCAGGATATTTGCTGCCATCAGGTAACAGAACAGTTTAACATATATGGAAGAGAAGAATGAGGTGTTCAGAGGAAGCCTTGTAATGCTTTTACTGTATAGCAACCAACATCTCAGGAACCACAACACAGCATGGAGGATGTGAGTAATCAAAACCAATCCACGTGTTTGCGAATGCAGACCTTAGGTTCTCAGGGGATTTTCAGAGGAAAAATACTTAAAAAAATTGAAGAACTATTATTCCAGTTCTTAATGTTTTTTAAATCATGAGCTTGAAAAACACATACAAATTCAACAAGCATTGGCAGGTGCCATGTGTGATTTCTATTTAGATTTCACACTGTGCTTTAACTGTCACCTAATGAGATAATGTATCTGTTAAAAGCCCATTGATTTTATTTACCTTTCTGACAACTGTGAATACAGTGCTCCTTGCCACTCTGTAGGACAGTATTTGCATACAATCTTTTGAGGAATTTCATTTATTTTGATTTATGATAGTTCTGAAATCATTGCACTCATGTTCATAGTAGCAAGAACAGATCAGTCACCTGAAAAAGTCCAAACTTCTGCTAAAAATGAGACAACATTAATTCGTTCCAAGGAATTTTATTTCAGCTTGAATCGTCTTCCCAAGGCAAACACACACAAACGTCCCAAAGACCTCGAAGTAAGTAAAGCCAACAAACATCAGGGTGTAAGAATTATAGTAGCCTCTATTTTAAGTCTCTAATACAACCTGAGCATATAAAAAAGTGTAATTTAATTTAATTAAGGATTAGGGCATTTGTGTGGCACTGTAATTTTCAGGAAGCAGCTGGCTACTCCCTAGGGGATGGAGGCCAGAAGCTGAGTGGGATAACTCTGGTGGAGGAAGTGCCCAGCCATCCCGAGGACCTCCAGGAGCCAGGTGGGCCAAGGTGAGAAGGAACTGGTCTGCAGTGAGCCCTAATAGGTGTCAGAGGCTGTGCAGCACTGAGGAGGAGAGCGGGGAAAGATTAGAATCCAGTCCAGAAAGGGACACCAATGTCAGACACAGCCCTTTGGTGGCCTGGCAAAGGCATCGGGACAGGAATGCTGGCCCATGGCTGGGCAGAGCAGGACTGCGGAGAGTTGGGACCAATGTCCTGTGGTGTCACCAGGACAGAGAATAATAGCCCTGGGGGGCTGAAATGGGACCCTGGGCCACGGGCAACGGGGGAGGCCCTGGGCTGGGCAGGGCCATTAAAGCCTGGCAGGGCCCTCAAGGCCCTGGCAATACCTAAGTACCATAGTGCTATTTTTATTTGTGAGAGATCGCTCAAGTCAAATTTGTCAAGTATAGATTCTATACATGTGGGAAATGCTAAAGAAAGATTTTTTTCTGGCAGTTGTCCGAGTAGCTAATACATTTCTCCTCTTCAGTACTGATTATATATTATCCAGGACATTGGATATTCCAAACCTGTCGAGATTTAAAGGCTAATATTTTCGAACTGGGGAGTGAGGAGGGAAGTTCATTTAGAGCAATGTCATTTATAAAACTGAGCTTTGACTGTTAAATTCCCAGGCTAAATATAAAATAGATTACCTTTTTTTTCCCCCACTCTCAGCCTTAAGCTGACAAATTTAGAAATTTCAAAGTCTGAATCGACACTGCTTTCTTAAAGTATTCCTAAATAATTGCCAGTGACACCTCTTTTCTGCAAGTTTTCTTCACTTTCTGTACCCAGTCTGGCACCATGAGTGACATGCAAGCACCCTACATACAGATATACAGGGAAAAGTGGACCATAAACACAGATTTGTAGGGCGCAAGGTTGTTGCTGTTCCACTTACACTCAACTGCAGCAGTGGGTGAAGGTCAGAGGATCTGATCTGTAAAACCTGGGCAAACAGCACTGCTGTGTTTAACCAGAACAAATCTGTGTGCAGATGTTCACCCTCTGTGTAGATATGGGGAAGAGGATGGTGTTCTTAGAGCTGGTAGCATTAATATCATAGTCTCAAGGAGCACTGAATGGTATTTCGAAATAGTTACTTCTTAGGTAGCAAAGATGATCCTTTACCCATAACTTTCAATATTTAGTAGCATAGAGAAGGACGTCAGTTTTGCTGGTTTAAAACCTGCAGAAGATGCTAGAAATTCTTGCCTTCAGATGATCACTGCATGGCCTTTGATCCATGCTTTGCGGGTTTCCTCTGAATGTGAGATTACAGCACAGCTGTGATGTGCTTCTGAGCAGAAGCTGTTGAACACCTGAACACAGAATTTTTCTTCAAACCCAGCCCTCAGTGATGCATGAAATACAAGTGCTTGTGTTCACACTAACCTATGTATGTCTGAACATCGCACAGCACCTCACCACTTTTGAATGCGCACAGAGGTTTCGTATAGAAGAAGATTCGCCTTTAAATTAAATCAAATGACAAATTAACTCTGCCTGAGGAACCTCTTGCCACACTGAAGATTGTTGAAGCCCCACCTCTTCAGGAACCATAGACTCTTTCTTGTCCTTTGCCTGATGTGATGATAATTATATACCTGTCACCCTACCTACTTCTTTTAGCATGCAACATTCACATTTTCTGCAACAACCTACCACTTAGTTCTCTCCCACTTTTTAAATAGTGCTGACTGGTAATTTTTAATTAAGCCTTGACAGTTGAGATTTGCATTCCAAAAGCCAGATGAAGGTGCTGGCATTGGATTTTCTAATATTTTGGAGTGGATTTGGATCCTCTATTATTTTATCATGCAGAGCATTCTACTTGCACACAACCCTGCATGCATGCACACATGCTTACCAGGACCTTCCAGGTTCTACAGACACTGTGTGCAAAGTTTAAGGCTACTTCCCTGAGAGCATTGTAAATTGGCATTTCATGCTTTAATGCTTAGTTAATGGAGTATAAACAAGCATGCTGAGTGATTTCTGTAGCTCTAAGAGGAACATTGTTCTTGTCTGGTTCGTTATTCATTTGTACATGCCAGCTCACAAAATTGCTGTGAGTAGATGGACGAACAGCTAAGAGAAGTTTTATCAGTTTTGAGATTTAGGGAAGAAATGACCCAGAGAAAGGCCCAAAGAATGGATCATTACAACATTTAAAGAGCTACAGTACACTTTGCAGTTTTCTGTAAAAGGCTCTCAGTCCCACTAGAAGTTCTCGACTAGACACACATTTAGCTAAACAAATTTTCCCTTCGTATCCATTGACTTCAATAGATTTTGTGCTTGAGAGTGGTATAAGTCAAGTCATTTCTGATTAGGTTCTACAAGCTAAAGCTTTAAATCCGCTCCAATTAATGCTTGTTTTGATGAAATGAGGTGTAGGTTGTGCTTCAAGCTAAGCCTCTAGTTTTTTAAGGATTTTCCATAGAATTCCGTGCATGATTAGTCACTGATGGTATCTGTAGAACCAAACACCTTTTGCTGCCTTTATGACCAGTAATAGCAGAAAATTGCAATTATGATAGAATAACAAGGATGGAGCTTACAAAGTCACCTCTTCTGTCTTAGCATGAACTATTAAGTTAAAGAGCATATACCTGATCAAACTCCTGGGCTGAGAGATATTTTGAGAAAATGTAGATAACAAGTTCATAGATTGTATTTCTGAAATTTCTTTTTTTTCACCTTTTCACCTATGGATTCACCTTCTTTTTCATTAACTATTTCTTATGGGTCCTGTACGACACCTTGAAGGACAACAACAACAGTATGGCTGTGAGATGACAGCTGAGGTCACACATCCAAACCAAGAAGCAACTATGGGCCACCTGTAAAAGAAATACCACAGACAGCCTAGAAAAAATTTGCACCCTTTATATCACAAGCCTTATTTAAATTCTTTATATTCTAAGTATCTTTGGATCAAAGTCCAGTATCATTTTTACTGTACCGCTTTTACCATACTAAATAATGTTGATTGGATCTTTTTCTTTTAAAAATTAAAAGAATAGTAGTCCAGTTTATGTCTGGTCACTGCAAGATGATTTCATCACAGCAAAAATGATGTAAATAAAATAATTTTTTAAAAAATTTTTAAATTCAGATGTTGCTGTCAGGCACCAGAGCAGAGATTTCCTTGCAGCCAATTATGAAGACTATGGTGATGCAAGTCATCCCCATGAAGCACATAGAGGACCATGCTGGAGCATATACTCATGCTGCAGCCCATGGAAGGCCCCATGCAGGAGCAGGGGGATATCTCCTGAAGGAAGCTGCAGCCCATGGAGATTTAACATTGGAACAGGCTCCTGGTAGGAACTGCTTTCTGTGGAGAGGAGCCCGTGCAGGAGCAGGTTTTCTGGCAAGACCTGTGACCCCATGGGGTACCCACATTGGAAGAGTCTGTTTCTGAAGGACTATGCCCAGTGGAAATGCTGGAGCAGTTCATGGAGGACTGTGTCTCATGGAAAGGACCCCATGATGGGGCGGAGAAGGGGTATGAGGAGGAAGGAGAAGGAGAGATAAAGTGTTATGAACCAAACTAAACCTCCATTCTCTTTGCACTGCTTGAAGGGGAGCAGATAGAAGACTCAGGAGTGAAATTAGGCCTGTGAAGAAGAAGGTTGGGGGAAGTTGTTTATACTACTGTTTGTTTTATTTCTCATTATCCAAGTCTATTATTAATTGGCAATTAAATGAATTAATTTCCCTGAGCTGAGTCAGTTTCACTTGTGCTGCTAATTGTTAAGCAATGCTTCTGTCTTTATCTTGACTCATAAACTTTTCATCGTATTTTTGCCTCCCATGCAGCTGAGCAGAGTGGCTGAGAGAGAACTTAAAATTATTTTTCTGACCTAATAATTCTAAGCTATGTCTTTGAGAAAGATTAAGTAAATATTCTGCAATTCTACTATCTTTTTATGTTTCTAATTCCTTTTGTCTTCATTAGGACACACAGCATGAAGTCAAAACAGTCTAGATGAATGTGTCCTAGAGACCAGACTGCTTTGGGTGCCATTACGATCCCATTACCTCGTGCTGACTTAACACTCAGTACAGATGACTGAGTTATAATAATGTGTCCAGATTTAGTCACAATTCATCCAAAGACAAGTTTGACTTTGGCTTGGAAACCTAGAAGTCAGATTTAAATCTCAGCTGACCTCTGTTCTGGCTGGATAGGATGGCCTTCCTAATTCACAAGAGTGAAAAAACCTCTTTCAAAAGCAGAAGTAAAATTTGAAATGGAAGACAGGGATATAAAACCAAGTGTTTAATATGCAGGCAGCACAGACGGTGCAGAAGGCTGCAGTGAGCCAAGATGAATTAGCCTCCCCTAGCTTATAAAAATAAAAGAAATGGCACCTTTCAAACAAATCCTTCTGTGTAACAGAACCAGCCTTTGCAATGAAAATGCTGCCAAAAGCTTTCTCTTGGAGAAGCCTAGAGTTCATCAGGCCTTAAGCAACAATACGCTTTGGATTATCTGATTCACTGTATTCCTGGATAATAGCAGAACCACTGACAACAACAAGGTAAGCACAGCAAGATGGTCATACAATTTCTGACGAGGTACCCATGCTTCAACCATTCAGCAAAATGAGAAAGAGCTAAATACCATACCAAGAAGGAGCTTGGTTTGACTTTGTGGGAGAAGACCGTACCAGGTCTTGCCTGGTCTTCTCCACATAGCTTTTGACAGTCAGACACCCATTTCCTCCAGCTGAACAGGTAAGACTTGACTGCTAGCTATAACATCCCAGCTGGATAATCTTTTAGTTCTTTTGAAACCAAGACCCAACACATATAAAGTAGGCATTGTGAAATTAGGGTCTCTTCAAAAATTTATCTTGGTTGGAGAAAGCAAGGGCCTTTAGAAGGTAAGTCTTAACAAAGATATTTCTTATCAGTCTTTTCTACACTGCATGACCTGAGACTCATCTGGATTCATCTATGTTTGGGTTTATGTTTGAGACTCAAACCTGTGTGTCCATAGCCCCTTCTATTTTTCTACTCTTTCCCTTCATGTTTAATACATAATTGCCCATCTTGGCTGCTGAAACTAGGGGTCATAAAGAACTAGATGGGAACTACATCTGATGGAAGGAGCATCAAGATTCCTCTTTGCAAATAACCAGAACTGTCAGATGGAACTGAGCTGTCAGTTGGAATTTTTGCCTAAGATTCAAGAAGATAAAAGTTAGAGATGTTGTGTCTTCTGTGGAGATATTTCTCTTTTTTAATGATACATATCTGCCTTTCTGGGTCAAGAGTGAAGTGCTGAGACTCCTAGGTGCAGCCACCATTTGGAGTCATTTGGACAATAGCATGTCACAGCTATGACTGGAGTGAGCTTCTGAAGACTTGCTGAGAAAGTTTGATGGAAGTAAAACCGCTGAAAAACTTTATTTCTGTTGACAGCTGATAGGAGGTGACTAAAGAAGACTTTTGAGGACAACTGAGCTGGTAAGATTATTCTTTTGATCCCTCAGGGCCTTAAACCCCTAGACGCCAAACAGTAAAGATCATAAGGAGCTGTGCGGGGAATAAAAATAGTAAAATATTTGGGATGAGATTAGTAAAACCAGAGAGGCTTAAGTGTATTTGCCTGGAGAGGAGGAGACTAAGTGAAGGGTGGATATTTAGATTAAGAAGATCATAGGGACTAAACAGTTTGTTCTCTTTGCTATGTTACATGTCAAAAAGACAATAGGAGAGATGGTAAAATGAAAGAGCAGTCCATGTGTAAGAAACAGAGAATACGAACTATATGCAGCCTACAGCATCCTTCTAGAATTTACTCCCACATGAAATCTTTAAGTCACCTCTATGCCCAGATTTTTTAAGGAAGTGAGATAGGTTGCTGCTTAATAATGATATGCAGTATCAAGAAATTTAATATAATAAAATAGGTAGCAAAAGGTCACATTTCAAGATGTAAACAACTCAGCCACAATAGTCAGTTAAAGGAATGTTATCTATCCCTACACCTGGTGTATTATTCCATAGTAGCTTAGATATTTTACTAGAGAACCTTTCTTCTTTTAAAGCCAAGAGTTTACCATTGTCAGAAACATGATATGGATCTAGACAGACCAGTGGCTTAACCTGGCATGACAGTTTTTAGGAAGAGGTGCCTGATCTCTGTGAATGTAAGAAAAGCACACAGCAGGAAGGCTTAGAGCTGGCTTCTCCTATAAAACCTGCAGTATGGTGGAGAAAAACAGAAATAGGTACAAGTGGGTGTAACTTCACTGAAGTCTATTTCCAGGTGCTGAGGATCTAACCTGTTATATTTCAAATACCATCGTGGGTTTTTATTCTGCATGTATTCTTTACCTGTCGAACATGCATAATGGCGGGATAATTTATTTTGTAAATGTGACAATCAATGTCTTCTCCACATTTTGTAGAGGATTAAAAGCCGGAGCTGGAGGCACCAGCATCACTGTCAAATTTCCCAACAAGTCAGTCAGAGATGGCAGCACTCTATCGACACAGCTCAGCTTTTAGATTCATCCTCCACATGCAATATTGAAAATGCTTATAGCATCCTCAGCAGGTGTCATACCACTGTTCAATCCTAGGTTATAATTAAAGCTCCTTATTTATCTGGGAAAGGTTAAAACAATAACTAAAAATAAAACCCTAAACAAAGCTCATCTTCTGAACTTCTAGTAAATTGGAAAACTTTTGGCAAACCCTATTAACAAAAAAATTCCTTTCCCATCAGTAAAGTTGCTTCTGGTAGTCCGAGGGATAGCCTAAGTACTAACACAGTTAAAAAGGAGATTATTAACTTAATGGAAGACCTTTGCTTCTCAGAGTTAGCTGATGAAAACTATTATAGTCTTTCATGAAAACATTATATATGTATTAGTCTAGGACTGAAATTCTGGGGTACCTTGAGGAAGATTAATTGAAAAAACAGACATTTGAGTTTCATAGGAAAAAAATACATAATGAAAAATATTTTTAAACTTTAATAAAAGAAAAACCCCCATTCACTTGGTTTTACAATTGTTTATTTCTACTTAGGGTAACCACTGGCATATTTCTTTTGCAGCTTTTTCTCCATTCTCTCTTATTTGATTTTTTTTTCTTAGAAAGGCAAGAGACTATTTAAAAATAATTTTCCCCCACTTATTTTAACAACTTGACATTGGTTTTGTTTTATTTTGGTTTTCAATATGAAATTAAGGAAAATGCAAAATTCTTTGTTATGGTTCAGAGAACAAAAAAGTCAAAATGAAAATGTAATTAATTTTTATAAAGTTTTTTCATTTAGTTTGTGATTTTGGCATGGAAGAAATATTTTGATGAGGATTTGCATGTCAGTTCTCCACAACACTTTCTGGGAAACATACCATCTTTCCCAGAAGCCTGAGTATCTAAAAATTAAAGATAATTACAATCCTTAGTTTCTTTGAGCAAGACACAATAAGCATAGTCCCTAAAATCACAATGTAGGAAGAGCCATCTTGGAATCAAAAGGAGATGTGGATTAGAATGCTGATGAGATCAATTTACCAATGTATTGATCTCACTGGTTATTCTGAAGTGAAATATCAATAATGGATGAGGTTTCATTCATCCTTAGAGTGAACCTATTACCAGTATTGACAGCTATAGCTCAGGGTCTTGTAGTCCGGGCCCACCACCTTGCAGTTGAGGCAAACAACTGCTATGGCATCTTTGATAACGATTTTTGAGAGAACAAGGTAATCAACCAGAAGTAAAATCACTTCACCCAGGGGAAGCCACAGTTTCTTGTCCATTTCTACCGACCTAGGGAAGGAAACTGATTTCACCCATGAATGACTCTTCCTCTGTTTTCTCATAGACTGAAAGAACACTGCTTCTAATCCTCAGTGGAAGGGGAGATCTTCTTAAATGCATTAACTGTGGATAGTAGCCTTTGGCTGATTCCCGGTACATTCATTTTGCTTTCCTGCAGAATTGTCACAACTGCACCTCATCTAAACCTTTATATTCTCTGGCAGAAATTCCCAGGCAGGCGTGGGAAAGGCTGCCAGGAGAATCTCAAATTCATTGCCAGTTTACACACTGACTTTATGAGTTCCCTGATGCTTTCTCATCGCCCACAAACAAGTCAAAACTGAAATAAATTGAAGATCTGAAAGCAAGGTGTAATGTCCAGATCTATAACAGGGTATATCAATGGTAACTTTCAAAATGCTTCTAAAGAGAGTCAGAATTATCAGCACCATTTTAGATGTTGAGAAACTGAAATATGAGGATGTGATTTGCACAAATTCAGCTCGTACAGAAAGCAGTCTCACATTTCCTGAGTCCTAGCACACTTATGCTGAAATTAACTTAGAAAATCCCAGAAATATGCAGATTTAGAGTCCCAAACTGTGAATTAATAACAGGAGAGGAGGAAAAAATAGGATAAAAACCAGTAGCACTGAAGGAAACTTCCTAATATATAAGGAAGCCAGTTTGTTAGAAAGGAAAGGTCAAGATGCTTCCTCACCCACTGAATTAAGGTATTAGTTTCACCTCAGTATACTGGAGCAATTGGCTACCAGCTGCATTTGACAGTAAATCAGGCAAGCTCCACTGATTTATGGCATAAACAAGGCTATACACTCAGTAGTGAGTTCCATTCACCTCCAGGCCTCACCACAAAATGGGCAACTGACAAAAAAAGGCAGCCGCGGAGAGGCCATGGAGGGAGAGGGAGGGAGAGCATCTGAAAGTTCAGCTTTGATCCACCCTGCCAGAAGATCACCTGTAGTGACAAGCAAGAGTCCAAATTGCCCAGAAAACACCAGAAAGAATTAGTGGGAATGAGCACTAGCTTAGTCCGGTCATTGTCTTCCCTAGTCTGGGCCGTGAAGCAAACTTTTCTCCACCATGAAGCAAATTCTAGGGTGTTTTTTCTGCCTCCCATTGCTGTCTATGTATGCAGCTCGTTATTACTGACGGCACTTTGAAAACAGAAATAGAGAGACGCTCGAGCAATGCATAAACAGGCTAATGCTCAGAACAGCTGATTCTTTCTAACAGTAAGTCCATGGATGATGGGACTTGCTTACCCAACACCTTAAAAAGACCTACTATTTCCTTTGCACAGTTTGACTGCAAGTTCGGTGTTACCACTCTTTAACACACAGGTAGCTGTGCCAAAAATGGCACTGACATCCTGATGGACACCATGCTAAGCATGAATCAGGAACATGCTTTGATAGATGTGAAAGGTCCTGACACACTGGACTATATTACGAGGATGGCCACTGGGCTGAAGGAAATGATGATTTTTCTTCTATTCAGCACTTGCTATGCTACATCCAGAAAACTGCATCCAGTTTTCAGCTCTTCAGTCCAAAAAAGATGTTTGCAAACTGGAGGTAGTTCAGGGGAGGGCACTGAGACAGTGAGGACTGAAGTGCGTGTCCTGTGCAGAGAGGCTCAGGCAGCTGGGCTAGGTTAGCCTGGAGCTGAGAAGGCTTTGGGGAAACCTACTGCTTGGAAGAGGGTGGCTGGAAAAATTCTATCCTTAGAGGTTTTCAGGACCTGACTGGACAAGGCTCTCAGCAACCTGCTCTGCACTGAGCAGATGTTTGACTAAGACATATGCTAAAGTCTCTTCCAACTTGGATAAATTGTATTATTCTATAAAACAAAATGATGCTCTAATAGGTGAGGCTCTGTGCGTATGATGGCTGGACTCAGTGGTCAGTTCTGCCACAGCTTTTTTGTGCAGACAAGTTATTTAACCAAAGATCCTAAATGACATTTGAACATCTAACTCTTCTTGCTTTCCTCCCTTCAAGAGGAGTCAGGTGTGTATGTAAGAGTTAGAAACCTATGTATATTTGTGGAACTATTTGTTCCATTCCATAGAATTCTAAAGTTGAAATGACAAACTACTCCAGAAGATCATTGTGATGGTAAATTGACTGATATTTTTATTACAGGGATGAAAAAAGTCAAAGGATCTTGATAATAGCAGTAAAGTTCAATAAGTGTTGCTATGATGCAGGGGTGCTGATAAATTAATAAATCATGTAGCCTATAATTAAAATGTAAAGAAAAGCCCCAGACCTTCAGTGTGTCTACATGACAGGTCATAGACTATCAAGCAAATAAAACACCCACTAGATTTTCCATATTTTGGGTCAATACCCACCCAAATCTCTGTTTCAAGGTGAAGAAGAATTAGCAGCTATTGCTTGTTATCAGGAAGGCCTGACAAAACTGATTTCAGGAGAAAAGAAAGCAACCCCCGAATTACATTTAAGACAGACCAGCCTTGAAAGCTGAGAAGTTGAGACATCAAACCTGTTTGTCTGACAGAGAGAAAAACAGGTGATAAAGCAAAGAAGTTAAGACCAGAAATATGAAATATGCTCAGCATTTTGAACCTCAGTTTGAACCCAAATTCCCAGTAGACACTGCAGCAATTGCTGTATTTAGTTCTGAGTGTTGCTTTGCTCTTTTTAGTTATCCAGCCCAGCTTTGCTGTGTGCACTTCTCTCTCATTTCACCACCCAGAACTAAGCCCTGGCTTCTTGGGACAGAGCAGACTTCAGAAGAGAGTACATAAAACATCATCTTCTCTGCAGCCCCTCAAAATGACCCAGTGCTCTTCCCTGTCACCTTTTCTGGTTTGAAAATGACTGGGAAAACTCAGTGTGCTTTTCCATTGCCTAGGGAACTTGATGTCTAAGTTGTTTGTACCTGACACACTGGACTCCACCTGAATATTTATAGACCTTAAAGAGGATCCAAATTTTACACCAGAAATATGCTTCAGACAAAATAATTCGGAGCATGGGTCACATAGCTGATGCCTTACATTTATGTTTGTTTAGGTTTTGGGGTTTTTTTTAAACAAATCTTACAATTGCAGTTCCTATGGGGAAATGACTGATTAACAGGCTTGGCAAATTGACAAGCCTTCGCAACAATTACAAACAGGACAGAAGCTGCTAAAAGACCAAGAAAGTTTTCCAGTATAGCCCTTTCTTTTTAAGTTAGGGCAAGGTTGCCCTCATTTATTTCTGAAAGTTCCTTTACACGGATTAAGTTGTCCACCACGTTTATATAATTTTCCCAACTGGATATTTCTGACCATTGTGCCAAAAGGCAGATATCTTTGTTTTTATTTCTAGCCTTATTTCTCAGTAATGCCTTTCCTACAGTGTTAGGTCCTTCCCTGGCTACTCACCAAAGCTAGAGAGATCACTTCCATACATGGAATAGCTTTAACTACAGAAAAGTCAGTAGCACATTCTCATTTTCTACCTTTTCTGCTTGCCTTCAGATAAACTAGAACTTGTTTTTCCTATACCTAGAGTTAAAAGTTTAAGCATCCTCATCTCTTCTTAACAGCAAACTTTAAGTGGTAGGTACTTCTGAAAGAGAGACCAGATGTTTTTGAACACATCTGTGAAGAATCAGCATTTGTCTGTGAATTCTGCATGCACAACAATTTATTCCACAAAGCCATCTCAGCTGAATTTCCTAGAAGAGTAGCCTGTAAAATACATGAACTCATATATCTTCTTAGGTGTGATGTCTTGTTTTTGGCAGGAGAAGCAGACTCTTCTTTAACAGCAAGGTAAGATACTGCTTGAACTCAAGTCTGGCTATTTTTCATTCTGATCCTAGTTACAGTAGTAAAAGCCTTCATGGTATTTTTTTAAAAGCTATGATAAAAATAAAGGAGTTAATATTTTTACTTAGTTCAGCCTTTGCAATCTTAATTATGTTTAATTTTAACTTTTAATTTATTGTGTTTTCTTGCATATAAACAAGAATATATAAAGCTACAGGAGTTAAGAAAGAAAAAAAACCAAAACATGGGAGCATGTGGCTGTCATTTGGTCCGGAAAATATCTAATTTTTTTTTCACTGTAACTTCAAATGTTAAAAATGGATCATTTTCCATGCCATGTGGAAAAGTGAAAAAAATAACTGCAGGACCTTCTACAGAGTTTTAGATAGCAAGACTCACTCTGCAGACCGTATCACTCCAAATGAAAAGCTGCCATCTCTCTGTGCTTTGTGATTTGAGAGCCAAGCTGAATATCAAAAGGCACAGGCAACTATGTCTAGAATTAAACTTCTTTGACGCTTTGCATCATGAAACTTTGTATTCTAACTGCCAAGTCTTAACACTGCAGGTTTAAATCTTTGTGCTGAGATTCTGCCACAAGATAAATAATTTTGAATTTTTAACTAAAATAGGCAAGCTATATCCAAGTGCAAAGTATATTTTCCCCTTAATAAAAAGAATAAAAAAGTGCATTTATCCTGTAGCCACTTCACACACTTCTGGAACTTTGACTTAATGCATCAAGAACCTGAAATTTTGCAAGGAAGGGAAGGAAAGCCCCAATATCAGAGACATACATATGGTTTATTCTACTTAAAATGAAAATCAAGAAATAGCAAGCAAACTGCCCTAGGTTTCTGCCTCCAAAAGAATTTCAGACTGACTGGGTTTTGGTTCAGTTCAGCAGATGCATTCTCCACAGACTATAACTCCCCTGACCAGGTTCCCACTGCTTCCAGCTTCTTCCTGCCATTAGTTTTTCCACATACTGGGCATGGCCCTCCTGTGGGAGATGAGTAAGAACTATTCAAGCAGTCATTTTTCTCCTCAGGCAACACGCCATTTTAATGGGTTTTTTTTTTAAGGGAAATTAAGAAACTGTATATATATGCAATATATGTACTAAAAATGTTAGAACACTTAAAAGTAAAGAGGTTGTAGAATTAGTACTGGTTTTGCAAATCTTTATTCAACCCCAATGTGTAAATGTATCATGGTAAGAGGGATTATTCAGTCATGGTTTCCTGGGGTATTATTCATCTCACTTCATGTTAACCTTTCTCCCCAGAGCAAGCATTTTTCACAGGATCACAGAATGGGTGAGGTTGGAAGGGACCATTGGAGATAATCTAGTCCTACCTCCCCAGTCAAGCACGGTCCTCTACAGCAGTTTACTCAGATTTGTGTCCAGATGGCTTTTGAACATCTCCAGGACAGGAGACTCCACAGCCTCTCTGGGCAGCCTGTTCCACTGTACAGTCACCTACACAGTCAAGTTCTTCCTCATGTTCAGGTAGGACTTCCTGTGTTCCAGTTTCTGCCCATTGCTTCTTGTCCTATTGCTTGGCACCAGTGAGAAGAGCCTGGCTCTACTCTCTTGGCATCCCCTTTAGATAATTATATACCAATGTACATACTTCCATGCCATGTATGTAAGATGCCCTCTCAATTTTTACTCCAGGCTAAACAGCCCCACTCTTTTGGCTTTTTCGTAAGAGAGATTTGCCAGTTCTCTAACCATCTTTGTAGGCCACTTTTCATCTCAGTGGGCAGCTGAAGTTAAAATTTTGGAATAAGTAGGGACAATCTTTATAAATATAGTTACTTATAGGATTAACTAAAGTGAGGTAAACTACTTTTTGAGACCTGGGGTCAGTTCAGGGCCAAACCCTACATATGGAGAGGATTTAGTCATACTGTAAGCCACCTCCAGCCACTACTAGTTAGGCATACTGACTCCCTGACAGTGGGATGTTAAGTGTACTGACTTCCTCATATGCCAAGGAATTTCTTCTTTTTCTACATCTCTGTTCTTAAACTCTTCTTCCCATATTTTTCATAGAGATGTGATAAGTGGAAATTCTTTCTGATAGATTTTTTAGAATTCCATTGCAATCTCTTTGTACTGTTGAAGGAGTACCACCTCAATCTTTGCTGGAATATGCAGGAAATGCTAATCTAGATACAAATTTTTGTGTATCTCAATAGAAAGTCATCTCAAAGCACCAGTACCAAACACCTGCAAACAAATGTGATTTATTTTGAAACCTTAATCCTAGCATACAGAATGGAAATATCTAGTGAAGGAGTGCAGAGTCTGGAGAGTCTGAGATATCTGTACCAGCCAGCTGGTGGAGGATGGAAAATAAAGTATATTGAGCCTGAACTTGACAGATGAGTTAAAATACTCTTCTATTTTTCTTATGACCTATGAAAATCCCAAATCCCTTTTCTAGAATCTTTATCTCATAGAGCTTTTCACAACTACACTAATACTTTTTTTCTCTGGGATAAATAAAATTGAGCAGACAAAAGGACCTTTTCAAAGCCTGTTTTTTTGTGTGTGTGCTGGATGAAGTAAAGAGATGAGGTCAAATATTTCCTAGGTCTAAGAAGTTTATGATGTTGATATACCACCTTACTTAGAGCAACCCTCTCTACTTCCCACACTAAGTAAATTGCAGAAAGAATTTTTATCATCTGTCTCTATTGCAGGAACGAAAAACATATGTTCATTTGTTTAAATATATGGATTTCACAAGTTATGGTCATGCATTTCTGGCAGTTCTGAAAAGAAGCTTCCCATTTATCTACATTTTGCTTCTCTGTCCTTTTCTACTCTGAAGGAAAAAAAATAAAAAATAAAGCTTTTCTTTGAGAAGAAGAATTTTAAAAAACTATCCGTACTGCATAAACAAATGCGGATGTTCTGTAATCATTCCATGGAATCTAAACAAAGTCATTTATTTCATCACTGTGTTAAGTGCAAATAAACCCACATTTAAACAGTGTTGCTTTTCTTTCACACAAAGAAAGACACAAAACTTCACAAAAAAAACTCGTGCAGTGGGATAAAATGTTGTCATAGTAGAGATCCATACTAATGAATTAAATAGGACCTGTGCATAAACTCAAGCCTTTGCACATGATTATTCCCAAATAATCCAGGTCCAAACATAAATTGTTAGCACAATGTATTGCACAGTTTTGTCCGGGATGTCTTTCCCAGATAATCATAAAATCACAGAACGGCTTGGAAGGGATCTTAAAGATAATTTGATTCCATTCTCCCTGCTGTGGGCAGGGACGCCACCTACCAAATCAGGTTGCTCAAAGTCCCATCCAGCCTAGCCTTGAATGTTTCCAGGGATGGGGCATCCAGAACTTCTCTGGACAACCTATGCCTGTGCCTCACCACCCTTACAGTAAAGAATTTCTTCCTAAAATCTAATCTAAACCTCTCTTCTAGTTAAAGACCATTCCCCCTTGTCCTATCACTATCTGTCTATGTAAAAATTCAGTCTCTCTTCTTTTTACCCCACCTTTAAGCACTGGAAGGACAAAATAAGATCTCCCGAAAGCCTTCTCTTCTCCAGGCTGAACAACCCCAATTCTACCTTTCCTCCTAGGAGAGGTCCTTCTAATCATCTTCATGTCCCTCGTCTGGACTCGCTCCAGCAGGTCCATGTCATTTTTGTGCTGAGGACCCCAGAGATGGATGCATTACTGCAGATGGGGTCTCATGAAGGCAGAGCAGAGGGGGAGAATCACCTCCCTTAACCTGGTGGATGCATCTCTTTGAAGCTAACTCTTTTCTGGCCTCTTTCCAAAACACTTTGTGATCAGCCAGTCTAGCAATACAAGAGGTATAATATCTATTTTGAATCTCAGCAAGCTCTTTTTTCTAATGAGCCTGGCAATTAGGAGGTAGCATAGAAATAACAGGTTTAGTCCCAAATATACTGCATACTCAGTGGATGTCAAAAAGCCATTGGAGAGATGCTGTGAAAAGTGCCTTGTTACTTGTCAGTTTCAGGGTGAAAATGTCGTTTTCAACAATAGGAACTGGACAATACGTCAGTGTCTTGTTCTGGGATTCCGTGTGCATTTGAAAATTTATATTACATACCCTGGGTTTAATGTCATTCAATCAGCAAACCTGCCTGCATGAATTAAATGTGGTCGGAGTGCACCCTCCAGAGCTTTGGGATCCTGTGTACCCAAACATACCCATGCACTGGTATTCCAGCAGGCACACTGGAGCAGACAGGCCTGTCCTTTGGAGAGCTGGGGCCAGCATTGTGACTAGGAGCCAAGACTTGCCAAGCTTAGATGTAGGCTAGAAACTGCTTTTTCAGTGCAGCAGGGTCTTCGGACCAGGTTTTTGCCAGCAACAAAGAGCTGCTCATCTTAGCTCTACCAAGTTTTTATTTTGAAGGAACAACATGCACCTCACTGCTGTGAGTTTAATTGCAACTTTGTTTGCTTTAAGGGGAAAATTCAACAAAGGAAAACTGTATTCCATACATATGAAACACTGAGAGACTGATGTATTAACGGGGAGCTTTAGTACTCTATAGCTTTGGCAACGTGACATAAAAAGAGCTGAGGCTCAAAAGGAGCTGAGAAATATTCTTAAGGGAAAATTTTTTTTCACAGACCCCTGTCTCTCTTGGCACAAACCCAGTATGTTCTAATTACTGAAAGTGTGTAAGTACAGTCACACTTCAATGTCAGGACTGAAAGGAGCTAAAGAAACTCCAGTGGAAAGTGCACCCGATTTCTTCCAGGTGCTGCAGAGCATAAGTGTTCCATTTTGTTTCCAGATTTAATTCATGACATTGCTTTTGGTTTCACTCTGAGTCTGTGAAAAAAAAAGTCTGCTCATCTCTGATAGTCAAAAATATTCCATAGAGCAAACACTCCAAGACAATGTATTTGTTTCTCTGATGGATGTATTTATCAGTTTTTCACGCATCTTGGTGTGTTCTTCTCCCTTCTATTTTTCCTGGGTTTTTTTTTAATTCTCCCTCAAACTAGCCTTAGAAATTCAATCATAAAAATCATATAGGATTTTAATGATGCCTGACAAAGTGCTGAGAATTGCCACAAGGCACAGGCAAAGGGGCAGTGTCCTCTCAGAAAGAACATAGGGAGCAGAAGTGCTTCACTAGTAATACTTTCAGCTGTGACTTTTTTTAAGTATTCCATATGTTAAGTACTCTTTATAGAGTAGAAATGAAATAAGAATGAAATATAGAAATGAAATAAGTACCTCTAAAAAATAGGCCCATAAAAAGGGTCCATGATAAGGAGAGGAGACACTGAGGTTGTGTGTATTCACCACATTTAGCCATTTTATTCTCATGCCAGACTTCTCGCTTGAACTCCCCACTGGAAAGGTGACATTGAGAACCACTGAATGAACTCAGAATTTTTCCTGTGCAGCCCAATTACAGAACACCTGTGCTAAATCACTCTGTGCTGATTCACTGTGATCATTCATAAAGCTCAAGAGCCCTCAATATGTCTCTTTCCTTATCTGTAGTGAGGTGGTGATGGTAAGCAAGTGGCCTCACTATGAAACATGAAAGATTGCTTGTTCAGATCCTCCTAAAAGGGCTTTTATTTTATTTCATTTTCATGGCAGCGTTTGCCAAGAACACCTGGGATACTCCACTTGTCTCTCATATATAATTTATTTTTGCGTCAATTTTTAACACCCTTGAAAGAGGACAAGAGCTGCTACTGGCATAATCAAACGTCATAGTTCCAAGTCATGAATGTTGATGGTGTTCCCACACCAGAATAAATTCATCGTTTTCCCAGTGCTGTTTCCTAAAGTAACTTCCTCTGGATTTGCAGTCATACTCTGGAGCTCTGAGCTGCCGTGTACAAGGACTAATGTCTTATTTCAGCTAGCTGATCTGTAAAGGTCTGCTTTCAAACTGAGAATGTGAACTTCAAGCTGAAGTGCCTCACAACACGCTTGTACCACGTCCTAAAGCAAATATATTTAGTATAGCATATAGTATATAACTCATGGTGGAAAGAACATGGCCTCTACTACAGAATAGTGGTTTTCAATCTTTTTTTCCTCTACTTTGAGAAACCTTAATAATTTTGCAAATAGAAAATTTGTGTTGTCTGCCAATTGTCTTCAGCTTTTCTTTTAATATCTCCATTGCAATTACTCTACACCTCCTGCAAATAAGAAATTGAAAACCACCATTTCATTGTACTTCAAATCTTCTTTTCTTCACTCCAGAAAGAAACTTAGGTTTGTGACAAGAAATATCCCCTGTAAAACAGGATTCAGCTTTGAAGTGCTCATGTTCCAGGGTTGTGGACAATGAGATTTTGAATAGCACCACAGACAGAGACTCTACAACTTTTCTGTGAAGCTTGTTCCAGAGTTTAACTACCCTCATAGTAAAAACGTCTTTTCTTGTTCAGATAGAATGTCCTATGTTTAAATTTGTGCCCACGGACTCTTGTCTCATTAGCAGTCAGTGTGGAGAAGAGTCTGGATTCCTATTCATTTTGCTTCTATCAGGTATTTTCACACATTTGTAAGGTTCCCCTGAGCTTTCTATTCTCCAAATCTGGAAGGCTGCTGTCTTCTTCACCAGGAGGGTACCTTACAGGTTCATGGTCAGCTTGCTGTCTACCAGCATCCCAAGGTTCTTCTCTGTAGAGCATCCTCCCAGCCAGTCAGCCCATTACTCCAGCCCATCCGGGTCCTTGGAATGGCAGCACCCGCATCCAGTGTTTTAGCCAGAAACTAATGTTGGAGTTATATTTTTTGACATTGGAGACATGTCCCATATTTTCCAGGAACAAAAGCATCTACAATTCTGATCAGTCTACAAGTGCAAATGGCATGAACTCTATAATGAGACCACAAGCCAAAGTAGTACCTGCTATTAGGTCTTTTCACTGTCCTCCTCTTTATTTATTTGTTGATCTATCAATCTATCTGTCTATCATTTGTTTATTATCTCCTGCCTTTATGCATTTATTTTTGTCTGAGATCTGACACTTTGTTTGTAATACGGACATCTATGAATGGAAATCCTGGTCCCACCGACAGCTATGACAAAATTCAAAATAAATTCTGCAGTTCAGGTCAGGCCATCCCACTGCACTAAAGGAATTACTTTTTTCCTGCTCTATTTGCATTGCTATACTGCACCCAACATGGTGGGATCTCAAATCCCTGACCTGTGTATGGATAAATTAATTCTAAAGCTGTTTTTGTAAAGGAGCAATGAATTGAAAACAGAAAACCCAAGAGTTTTTGGAGGCAGACAGTGGAAACAAAAATTCTGTCTAACGCCCTCAGGAAAACAAGAATCAGAATTTCATGGCATGCTTTGAAAAGACAATATTTAGAGTAAGATATGAATTTTTTTACTTTAGCTGTGAGGGATGCTTTGCTGATAAACCAAGTTAGGAGGTGATGATCAGACTACTCTTAATGGAAAGTGACACCCCAGGAATCACACCACGTGCCTGAGAACATTGTACAAGCACTTCTGGAACTCTGGCAGGCTTAGTGTCATGACCACTTACCTGAGCAGCCTATTCCGATGCCCAGCCACCCTCTGGGTGAAGAGTATTTTCCTAATATTCAGCCTAAACCTCCTCTGACACAGTTTCATGCCGTTTGTGGGATGAATAACTATGTGGAGATATCTCTCTCTCCTTTGAGTATAGCAATAAGATGTACGGATAGCTCAGACCAGACTTTAGAAAGCTAAAGTGAGATGAACGTGATCTAGAGATGGCAGCATAGTCTTATCGGTTTGGGGGTTTTTTTTCCAATAGATCTTAAAAAAAAAAAAAAAGTCCTGGTCAATATTTGAATGGGTGGCTTTTGGGGATCACAGGAGTGGCTTCAAACAGAGTTAGTGTTAAAAACACTCTTCATGAATCATCACTGAAATGCCATGCCAAATTGTTAGATGCCAGGTACTCTGTTAAGATGAGCGATTAAACACATCCAGTGAGATTCTGCTTGCTTAACATTGCTGCTCTATTGTTACAGGCTGCTACACTTCAAGGTTAGGCTTCTTCACTGCATGTGTCCTGCAATAAAATCTGGGATCCAAGAGAAGACAGAAAACTGTAGACTCAACAAGAGGCGTTTCTTTTTGATGTTACTAGAGGAAGAAATACTGGTTTTCTTAGGAAACCATCTCCCAGATCCACTGATCTCTGGAGTCTGTATCACTAAAGACTTTAACTGATCACATTTGTAAGGTATTTATTTCCTACCCAGCTCCTTCAGAAGCAGCGCTGCTGCTGGACACATGCCCATCACAGGCCCCAGTGACATCTGCATCAATTACTAGTGCTTTTACAAGCATTAACTCCAGCATGAACTTTGAAATTTTGGAAATCTGTTGTGCCTACAGGGTAATAAAAGACCAACCTTCTCCGATATACTGTCTGTTTATCTCGGTCATTAAAATCCCATTGTCTGTTGTCCCAGACAGGAAAGAAAGTGTTTGGGAATTGAGAGGAATATCATGAAGACGAAAGACAACCTTTGGACTTTAACTTCTCTTTTCTCCCTCCTCAAATTGGTTAACAGTGAGGAGTGGGGTTTGCAAGACTTTTTCCAGTTTCTATGGCTCAAAGAAATCCTCCCAGAAATGTCTCTCAGCCATTAATGCCTGAAATTCCCCCTTGTATGCAATTGTATAAAATTAATATCGGCTGTAGCTCTTTCCAAAATGTGTTCATCCAATATTTAAGCTTTCAAAGTGATTATAAGGTTGGGTGGGGTTGTTCTTCAGCTTCTGGCTCTGAAAACCAGAAATGCTGCTGTATGATTTGAGAAAGAAAATCAGATGTTCTGATATATAAACCCCAGGCACACGTCTGTCTTTGAATAATATATCAATGATCTCAGAATAAAATAACTTAATAATTTAACCATAAACCCAGGGTCTTTCTTTGTGGATATCTACCAAAAAGAGATAGAGTCAAGATGAAAGTTCAGATACACCTCTGTACCAAATGATGTTAAAGTCACATCTATGGATATAAACAGTGTTTAGTGAGATCTCTATCTCAGATCTTGACTGATGGCAGTTTAACGGAGTCAAATATGGTTATTGGGAATTAAAAACAGCATAGGTCAGTGAGCAAACCACTGATCTGGAAATTGGAAAATCTGGGCTGTATTCCCAGGCCTGTCACCAGCCTATTGCTCAGCCATCACCAATTAACATTTTCATTCTTGCCCCTTACACAATTTCTCTATTTAGCTGGGAGAACAGAATCAAAGAGAGGACTTCTATGTCTATGGGCAAAGGCTGCTCCCTCAGTCAATATTACTCTGTCTAGTGTAAAATGAACATGAGATCCTGGAGAAAGGGACAGGCAATGGCACTGATAGTGCAGTTCAGGATCCTTCTTCAGCTCTGTCTCCTGTGCTGGGCCTTTTCACAGCATCATGGCTGTTCAGCTTCAGGAGAGGAGTAAGGAAAAGGTTATCTCCTATCCTAACCTGCTACCAGGTCCACTTCATGCACAGTTACCTCACTGCAAGGTTATTACATGGCTCTGTGTAGTAGTGACCTACCAGCCACTCAGCAGTTACAGAAAACACGACTTCAGCTACCTATTACCAAATCCATTTTTTATTTTCCTAAGATGAGGATATTCTCAGGGTCTGAAACTGAATTACACTAACAACATGAAAATAATTTTATGTTTTGCTTAAAGAAAATGTCTTAACCTAAAAATCTAATTTCATGCACTTTCTTTTGGGTATTTCCTATCAGATTATAGAGTTATATAATCCAATATGCTTGTTTTGGTGTTTCTCTTCCACTGCCCTTCATTGCTGTAAGCCTTATGAAGAGACGGGCAGTAAGTAAATCAGATGTGTGGAACAATCTCATCAACAGCTTTAACAGCACCATTAAGACAGCAGTGAACTGGATTATGATGTAAGAACAAGCAGCAACATGAAGTCATAACGCCGTGTGGATGTCGATGGAGAAGCTGCTGCTTGTTCCAAGGGGAACCTTAGCTAAGGAACCCCTGGTGGTGCTTCTTGGCAGCTCGTAAGTCAGCTCTCT
>VZTD01010890.1:1118227-1188089 GCA_013397725.1 Rhagologus leucostigma
TGTCCACCAGCGGGCCCCCTCTGTACCTGGGCTCTTTGGCCCCCCGGCCACAACAGCTGTCGGTTCAGCCGATGCAACAAAGTCATACATGTGGGCACAGTTTTTTAGAATATCAGCACCAAGAAGCCCGAAAAGGCAAGGGCATCGGATAACCCACATACTTTCACTGAAGGAAAGAACTTCTTTTTATAAAGACTTTTGTTGTTCTGCTGTATTGACTGTTGCCAAATTTATAATTGTTTATGTTTATATATTTTATATTTATATTTACATTTATATATATATATTCTTATCTGTCTAAATTTTCCTTTTTTAAAACTCACAAGCTTATTCAGTTCTAAAGCAAAAGGTTTCATTTCAGATTCAAGCTTTTTTTGGAATGAAAGTGGGTCTGAAGCAGAACACTTCATCTTGAATCAAAGCGATTCAGCATTCTCTGAATGGCTTTAGATGCTTTTTACATCTGAAGCTGCTAAAACAGACAACTGAGAAAAATAGTTTAGCATTGACAAAGCTTCATCCTTTTTTCATGAAAAAATGCATTCAATTAATAGATACTATTCTAGTTTTATTAGGATTTCACAGAGCTATCAAGGTCTATCCACAGATAACAGAAAAATTGATTCCTGTTGCTCAGCTGTATATCTGGAATTTGTGTTTATTGTGGACACAGCAAAAAATCACTCAAGAATTTCTCCTCAGTAAGCACAGAGGCCCTTCTGTATCTTCAGACATGTTTAACTTGCTTCTCATAGGATGCATAACTACAATTCAACCATCTCCAAAGCAAGTCTTCTTAGTTTAAGGACTGCTCTATCTTGTCTTATTTGACAGGATCTCAGTTTTGGGCTTCAAGAACAAAGCAAAAAAAGCAACTTCTCCCAGTTCCAACACAGACACAACTGACTGTTTAGGTCCCAGTGCTGTTTCCTACTATTCTCCAGGTAACTCCAATCCAGCTCAGTAAACCTTGAGAGGAGCACTGCAAAGTCTTGTAGTAAACAGCAAATAACAAATATTTTCTAGGAGTGAGTGATTCCAAAATATGCAAAGAGTTACAAGAATCTTTTCAGCAGTAGTCAGTAGCATCATCTATTTTTCTCATATCAAAGAGCAGTTTGTTTGCTTTTTAATGGCCTGGTTTTCTTATTTTCCTGTGTTCATTAAAATCAGTGATTACAGGTAGGTTTTGGGAATGGAATAGCTGATCAGCTTGTGAAATAGAGACTGAAATCCCAAAGTCCATCAAGCAATGGTTTCACTGTAAAAAATTTTCTAGTGCTGGAACTGTTGAGAGATGTCCACATCATTTGTATTTGAATAAATCTATCCAGAAGTGACATGAAAAGAGCAAATAATGCTTGACAGGGAGCAAATGTGTTAGACAAACTCTCCCACAACTACACATATTAGTACTTTTGGAGACCAGAGGGATTAATCCACAGATGGTAAATTGTCTGACATATATGCAAGCTGACAAGGTTTTTAAATCTTCAATTATTGTACTAAATAACTTTTTATTTCGTGTGAGATTTCTGCCCCTGAACTTTCCTTTATATCATTATTTGCGAGAGGGCTGTTGTCAGCTTCAGAGCTAAGGTACTTTTGAGACTGAAAAATGCCATTTACAGCTACTGGTTGAAGGAGAGAAGACAAAATTAGAATCTGAGATGACTTCACTTTTTCAGGTGAAATCCCAAATCAGCCCTAGAGGCAGTTACTCTGGAACAAAATCGACCAACAGAAAGTGTTACTGAGCTGCTCTTCGATCACATTTTCACCGCAGTCAGTACTGTAAACACCAAGCATACAGATGGCAGAGCATCAGCGTCAGCTGTGAACACTGCCTGCAAGCTATTGGAAACACTCATTTTCTCATTCCTCCTTCCGCCCTGGTGTAACTCCACTGCCTCAAAGCTGGCACAGGCCTGCAGGAGGGGAAACAAGCTTACAGCACAAAGCCTAGGGAGCTTTAGTTTCAAAACACAGGGTGAGAGAAGGCTTGCTGCATTCTAAAGTTCAGGTCAAAACAGGATGTTATTTCATTCTTTTACTTGTGAAGAAGATAGCTCTTTGGGGAAAGGAAGATTGGACAAACACTTTGTCAGACACAGCTGCGGTGAACTATAAGACAGTGAGTTCCCAGGAGCACTAGAGACAGGTCCACTTGGGAACCTCAGAGGTCTAAAGGCAGCCTTGGGACACAGGAGCTGCTAAGAGCTGATGTTAATATGAACCACAACCTTATATCTGTCGTGGGGCTCTTCTGTCATTCACATAATAAGTGTCTTGCTGCTGTGTGTGTTCTTTCCCTTGGGAATGAGCAGAATTGTTACCTATCTATTTTAATTTGGAGTCACTCTGACATCAGAATTGACAAAGTACCCTTCAAAAGCCAGTCTTATCACTTGCTGTCTGCAGTGTGCTTTCCTCTCATCCTATATGGAAAAAACAGCATGGAATGCTTTTCCTGAAGCTTTATAAAAATAAACACTGCTGGTACCACAACAGCATTTTCTTGGTTAGCTAAAGGACTTCACAGCACAGAATACAAGCAGTAACAGGACCTAATCTTACTCAGTATAGAATGTGCAAATAATGTCAGCCAAAAATTTATGAATCCAATGAAAATTAGCCTAGAGACAGCAGTCTGTTAATCTGCTTGCCAGTAAGTTTACTTTTTGAACAAGAAATAAATCGCTGTCATAAGGGTATCATATTTTTTGCCATTTTTTGGTAAATCTTTCATTTCCACAAGGGAATAGTTTGACTGTTGAAGATAAAACAAGTTTTCAGCAGGTGCAGCAAAATATAAAGTGTGAACTGACAGCCAAAGCTGCCTCTTTGGACAGATAAATGCACCTCAGCACAAGCAGCAGTGCTAAAGTTCATTTAAGGACCCAGCAAAATAACTGATCAGACATGGGAGCAAAATCCACGAGGAAGAGTAGGCCCCCATGGAATGCCTTTTCACAGCACCACACGAGCTGTTCTGAGATAAATGACCAGAACATCCAGGTACTTCCCACACAGTTTTCTTTGCTCGGCAATGTGTAGAAATGGCACTGAGAGTGACAGCTGTCACCAAGCTTGTGCTCGACTGTTTGGCTGCCATTGACTGGCCTGAACTAATCAGCCACTCAACTCTAAGTATAAACATTAACTTGGCCTCTGCACAAAAATAAGTAATAAGATTGTCATATGTTCAGATGAGAGCTCTCCTATGGCACGATCAGGTAGAAAAGGATAAGATTAATTTTGATGCCACACTATAGAGTCTTCCCTGCCTTTGCCTCTTGTCATTCTTTCCTAGAAACTTCTTATCCAGCATCTTTCTGAAGTGTCTATGTTTAGGGTATACTGCTTCCTTTTAATGTTAGCATTTTGCTTTACTGAGGTCTTTCCCAGCATGAAAGGAAGGAGGTGGAGCAAAGTAAGTTTCTCACCAATACAAAGCAGAACCTATTATCTTTGCTCATTAGGGCTTTTGGGGGGGTTTTATTTGTTTGTTTATTTCTGTGAAACCATTCTTCTCAACCATACAGCCATAAATGAAACAGCCATACAGACAGGACAACACACTGCACTTCTGAGACCAAAATAAGCAGCCAAAGGGGATTTATCTCATCCTGCAGAGGCTTTGTTGCTGGGGAGGGGAAAGCACACATTTCAGTATCTAGCTGTTACATGGGGTTTTTGCAAATGGTCTTCCACATTCTATGGCTCGACTCATCTTTATTGCAGTCTACTAGCAAAAAAGCTTACTGCTTTCAGCAAGAGTGAAGCTTATGCTGATGCAAACTTTTCAGATCCACTCATTTATCTAGCATCTGGAAGCCTGTTAATCAGAGCCACAAGGTTACTTTAATACTCCCAGTGGCTTACAGTCCTCAGCAAGACTTTCCATTTTGTGAAAGGATTAGTTACTGTGTTACACAGAGGGGAAAAAAAAGCTGAAATTTGTTACCGATTGTGCTCTCAGCCGTCACCCAGTTATAAAGCAATGCACCTGGAAATCCCTTCTCTGAAGTGCAACACAAAGAAGGCACTAAGTTGCCTATTACAGCTCCCTTCGGTCCCAACTTGTGCTTAATTTTTAAGGATATTGAACAGGTCATTTGAGACACTGTTAGCAGTAATTTAAAAAATCTTCAGAGTTTTCGTCTTGAACGCCAGCAGGCCTATTTGAGCCTGAGAAAGTAGTGAGATCACTTACAGTCTCCTGAGAATGGAAAACCCCCATGCATTTATGTTCATTCTTCCAAAGCTGCCTTTTGTATCAACCTTTGTTATGGTTTAATTACAAGTCTAATCAAGCCCAAAAAGGAAGACCAAAGGCTCTTTCTGGATATTACTCTAGTATGATATATAAGGCAGTTAAAAGAAACAATGAAGAAATGTAGGCTGATTTTTCTGGAGCCAAGATGAAATTAGGATTTGCAGGCTAATATAAACAAGACAGAGAAATTTAGTGCTGTGGAAAGGAAATTTCTCCTGAAGACAGTTCCCAGATGCATTTGAGCTTTGTTACTATTTTTTTTTCATTTGACTTAGCAGAGATTCATTCCTGTCCTGATCCAATGATTTCAGGGATATCTCCAGACACCTTGTGGCCCTAGGACATAAGCCGCCTTGAAAGCCACAAGCCCTTTCCATCTGGTTACAGACATATATTTTAGGCAATGGAGAAAGCATACTCCTAACTCTAGAAAATTAGTACCACAAAAATGGCTTATCCTGAGAAAAACCCAGAACTGACAAGAGAAAAAAAAAAGTAATCATGGAACACATTCTTGTAATTCTTTCCTAACTGAAAAAAGTTGTCTTAAGCCCAATCCACAGCCATTCCAAAGCAATGCAAGTATCTCCTGAGACCTGTGCTTGGTTTTCCAAAGGTATTGTCACCAGTTTTGCATTGAGTCTTTTTATCTTCTGGCAATTCAGGCCCTTTAAGGAAGGAACATTATCCAGAAAACAACTGAATAAATTTTGATCACATTCTTTTGCATCATCACTCTGTACTTTCTGTCCCCTGCCTGCTTCTGCCTGGCCCTCAGAGAAAATCCTTTGCCACACAGCAGTGACACTTGGCAAATATTTTGGAGAGGAAGGCAAGGCTCTGGGAAAATTATAGTATTCTTAAGAGTAGAAATAAGCGCTGGTTAGAAAATATTTTCATCAAAAATTAAGACATTTTAGATGCTAAAATGCATTTTTTATTAGATGACCCAATGTTGCCTTTACTCTAGCACTCTTCTCTTTGAGGAGAAAATCCCCAAAACCTCCTCCTCATCAGAAATCATGAAAATTACTTGTCATCTTGTGAATTTTATTTGTAAATATCAGGATTTTATCTGTGGTTTAACAGTTTTTGGGGAATGTACCAGAATAATTTTTTAAACTGTAGTATGGTTAAGTGTGTAGTGCTCTATACTATGTCAAATTCACTTCTAAATATGAAATTAAGCTGGAAAAGAAGTACGCAGTGGAACTCAGCCAAAATGGAAAAGGGAAGGTGCATCAAGGAGACCTTTGCGTGGGGGGAAAAATAAGAAAAAAAATAGAGGGAAAATGCACAATAAATAATTTCTAAGCCTTATATCACATAATCACATAATTGCTAGGGTTCAAAGGGACCTCTATAGATCTTCCAGTCCAACTACTCTGTCAAGACAGGGTCACCTGCAGCAAGTGACACAGGAACGAGTCTGGGTGGGTTTGGAACCTGTCCAGAGAACCTCCCTGGGCAGCCTGTTCCAGTGCTCTGTCATCCTCAGTGTAAAGAAGTTCTTCCTCATGCTGAGGTAGAACTTCGTGTGTTTTAGTTTATGGTCATTGCTCCTTGTCCTGTTGCTGGGCACCACCAAAAAGCGTCTGGCACCATCCTCTTGGCACCCGCCTTAGAGATATTTATATGCATTGATGATATCCCCTCTCAGTCTGGTCTTCTCTAGATTAAACATGATCAGCAAGTATTACTGAGTTATTTATCTTTCTCTTTTAGAAAATGAAATATGGCCATTCATCCTATTAAGGATCGCCTATAAATCACAAGTACTTAGTCTTCAGGGAACATTTCAACTCCTTTTCACTAACTCTACTAAATATGAGTTGGAGGAAGTAAAATGTTACTAAAGGCCTCACAGTGATTGACAGAAAAAGTGTAGTCTTTTCACCTATCCTGAGACTTTTATAACACAGTCATGAACATGTGAACCATTCACCTCAAACTATCTCCCGTTAAAGTAACTGGGAAGAAGTCAGACACATTGTTACGATCCAGTTTAGATCCAGAAGAGCAAAGAAAGCTAAGTTTCTGTGCATAAACCAGAAAGAACTTAGAAGGTTCAGAATATTCCCAGAAATGAGATTAAAACCAAACGAGATTAAATGTTGATGCCAAAAAATTGATGTATTTTATTTAATAGTAGAGAGGCAAAGAGAAGGAAAGAGAAAAGAAAGAAAGAAAGAAAGAAAAAAAGAGGTGTGCGTGTGGGGTGGGGGGACAGGGAGAAGTGACAGGGGTTAGGTGGAGGCATATCACCCATCCAGGGGTCCCGACAACGTCTCATTGCTCCCCTCCATCTGCTCTTCTGGTGGTGAGGATCCCCCGTGGCCGCTGCCACATGCCCCACCACCCCAGCACACACCAAAGAGTAAAGAATCCCGTGGGTTAATACACGCTTTGGGCAGGTGGGAACGCCCGCGTACCTCCCCTGCAGGGGCCAGCTTGGCACCGTCCCTTGCGACACTGAGGGTCTCTTGCATCATCTCTGGTGCTCCGGTGCAGGGTCTGGGGACCCCTTTGGGGGGCCCTTTGATGGGCCATGACACCCCCTCTGCTGTGGGTGAGCTCCCCCCGGGTGCAGGGCCCCTCAGCTGGGCTCCTCTGCACAGCGGAGGATGGGCGGTCACTGCGCCTCTCACCAGAGGCTTTTCCAGCGCACACCCAAGGCCTCTCTCCCCCACCCTTTGGTGCGAGGGTCTGTGCGAGCCTGGCCAGCTGATAGCCCCGGGGCTGTGGTCTCCACCTCGGAGGTGTTAAGCTTGTCCTTTGTGAATGTCCCCAGCCCTGAGTTGTTACTTTATCTTATCTTCATCAGCCAGCCGGCCCAGGGCCTCTCAGAGCCCCATGCAGGGTGTGGTGGTCTTCTCTGCAGCTTTTGTAAAAAGTCCTTCATGAAAACGTTTAAGGCATAAACTATAATATTTCAGTCTCTTACACACATGTGACTGGTTTTAGGGCAAAATTAATCACATCCTATAATTTGCAGTTACTCTCCACTGAGTATGAAGGAAGCCAAGAAAACTGGCTTCAGTGTATGTGTCTACATGTCAAATGAACCCCTATAAGTTTGTCCAGTGAGATCAGCAAATTACTTCAAAACCTGTACTGAGATTAATGAAGACTGGTAATATTTCTACTGTTGTATAGCGAGTGTATGAGGGCAGTATTCCATTATACGGTCAAAAATTCCAGGAAGGTTACTGGGTTTTATTAAAATCTAGAGGACAGTAATCCATTTTGCGCCAGCCTCTTCCTTCATTTGCTTCATATACATTGCGACCCAAACCCATTTAATGTAATCCCAGGCACAGTGTTTCCTGTATCATTTATCTCCCTGCGGTGTTGTTCTTTCTTTGTTATAATATATTATGGACAAATGGTGGTTAGAGAGACTTTCACAGCTAACCAGAAACACATACAGAGACTGGAGTGTGTCTTGAACATAACTAACAGAGCAGGACTGTCATCCTCCGTGTCTGACAGTTTAGACTGAGGAACTCAGGTCTTCACCTGAACGTCTGCCAAAGGCAAGAGATTTGACGAGACCCACATAGGATACAGGGGAAAATACGCAGAAGGGACATTTTTCTGCCGTTTCAGATGTCTTCTCTCTACGCAGTTCAACCAAGAAATTGTATCTCATTTGGAGGAAGCACAAATGCGCCTTTGGGTGGCAAAATCTAAACTGCTGAGTCACAGAGAAATAACATGACTTTCCACAAACTTCCTCTAGTTAGTTACCCAGTGCTGCCTATGGAATAAGGTACTGGATGTAATCCCCCCCTCTCCATGTGAGTGTCTGGATGTTGAAACCCAGGTAGTCCCAGGTCATGCAGTTTTATATCCTGTAGTTTACAGTTTACAACCCCATTTTGCAATACCTTTACAGAAGTGTAATCAAAAGGAATTCTTTGCAGTTATAGCACACACAACCAAAACACGAGGTCAATTCTATGCCCCACTTCAGCTTTTCCCACAGATTTTTAGCGGAAAAACACCTGGCCTTGTTCTATTGTAGTAGACAAGTCTTATTTTCTGTAAGTGTGTTTGGTGCAATTTTTTAATAGATTCTAAGCCATATTCTTGAGTGTACTGAGCCATTAACGTATTCAACTTTTGGTTTTAGTACTCTGAAGTCATAGCAGATGTTTAGAAAATTGTGTTCATAGGATTGGATCTGTTGCATCTGCTTCTCTGAGACATGCTGCCTTTCTAGCTCACTGCACTCTCTTTAAATTAAAATTAAGCCTAAAAATCTGAACTTGTCCTTGATATTAATCAGGAAAAAAAGAGAGAAAAAAGAAAGAAAGTTACAATTACATGTACTTATAAGAACTTATTTGTAAACCAGAACAAAAACCAGAGCGAAAATGTTTCTTGGGTTCTCTGAATGACCATTGTTCATCCCTGTCAGTTGACTAAAACCACCATCTAAATAAAGAAAAAACATATTATTAAATATTAGTTGGAATTAACATCATCAAACAACAATTATGATAGGAGGCAGGGTAGCCAAGCCAGCATCAGCAGCCAGCAGCCATAGGCTGCCGTGTCTTCAGCGTCTCCTACGGCTTTGAACTCTGTAGAGAGGGCAGTAGGACAACCATTCTCACTCCTGCTGCTAGACAACTTACTTTGATATCACTTGATTTATAAAAGCTAGCTGTTATTACTGCTTCCTGTCCTGAAATCAAGTTCCACATACAGATGTTTGCAGCTCCCCAGTTTTTCATTTTTGGACAAGTTTGCCCTGAAGACAAAGGAGACCAATGATCTTTCTGTCTTAACTTGGGTTTGCTCTGTTCAAATGGGCTGTGCTATAGGCTGTTCTTGTGCAGCTAAAAGCATACCAGTAGTCAGCCACAATTCTCTGAGCACTTGGAAACCACATATGGGAGAAACTTTCACTTCTCCCTGTCCCAGATTTTCCCAGAATTTTGCTGGGCCAGGAGACTTAACTTGGTAAGCCATTTCCAAACTGCTCGCGCTGAATCTTCAAGTTATGCCCTCTTGGCTTTAATTTATTCCATGTAGTGTGGGACACCTAAGATTCTGACATTCCAGCTTGCCCTTTGAAGGTACCCAGCTCTCACTGTTGGCTGTGGTCCAAGGCACTTTTCAAGTAGCTTTGAGGGTATGATCATTGGTCTGTAGGTAAAAGCAAACAAGATGGGATTTAGACTGGAAATATCAAGCATTAAAGCCAAAATATATACAACAGTTGTGTATCAAGAAATATTTAATAGTGGATTTTTGATTTTAGAAATATGAGATTGTCGCAGATTCATTCCATCTAGATTCCAAATGTTAGGTACCTGTTATAAAATATTTATGTATACTTGGTCTACATTATTAGAGAATCAGAGGCAGCTTTATGGAACAATTCTTTCTACCATCAAAGAAACCTTCCTTAAAATGAGACAGATTGGTCTCTGGAGCTCATTTTACCTTTGTTTCTCTCTCTTGTCTACAAAGGAAGCCGGTGAAAGATGCTTAGTTGCCCATATATGTATTTCCTCTCATTTCAGAAACCTTAGAGTACATAAGATATCCATAAGGAACTGGCAGTTATGGCATGGGACCTGCAAGTTCTTCTGACACAGTAGAGAGAGACCAGGTGGAATATCTTAAATCATCTCTAATCACAGACAACACTTTGTATGTGGGCATCTGAGCCCACCCCAGATGAATGATTAGCTTGGACTAGACTTTAGATGGCTAAATTTGGGTGAAGTTAATCCTGACACCAGTGCTCAGTTTAGGTGTCTTGGACTGGCCTTGGTTGCTCACACAAAGTAGTATCTTTCGAGATGTTTTAGAGTATGCTGTCTGGATACCAGCTGCCACTCCAGCACAGAGGTCTAACATAGGTCCTGCATCATATCTGCCAACCAACATATCCAATTACACCCAATACCTCTGTGTTGGCAACCAACCCAAGTCAATATTTGCATTCCCTCTGTTCTGTAGAGTCAATCCTCTATTATCCAGGCCTACAAAATTTGGCTGTGTTTCAAGAAGAAGCAGCCAGGCGTAAAATCTAGACAAAGTCTAAGGACAGATCTTTTAAATTCACTTAGGAGCTTCTATATCCAAGCATATCACTGTGCTAACATCTATGGGATGCCACTGGACTTGGACAGGAAAATAACCTCAGATCCCTTGCAAAAGCCAAGCCCCATTTCAAAAATGGAGGCAAGAGCACAGGTGTGAGAGCTGACTATCTATTTCCCAGATGGAAATTTAGTAGAGAAGGAGGACACTTAACAAATTAGTACATTAATATTTTGCCTTTGGAAAAAAGAGGAAAGAAGTATGTGACTGTCATGAGATAAAGATGAATAATTTATAGGGGAAAGAGGAATGAACTATGGCACAAAGAGACAGTTTCCATAAGGATCAACTTCCAACTTTGTTTTCCTTGTTTACCAAGGTTCAAATGCCTTTTTTCTCTGAATTTTTTGCAGCATTAGAGACATCTAGTGGCTGAAAAGCATAAAAGAAGGACATATTCTGACAGCTCTTACTCCAACCTGAAATGCAAGGGAAAAAAACGGGCCGATCATCCAGTCCAATAAAGCTGAGGTTAAAGGAAACCACTTTTCCTTTTGCTTTTGCATCTCCCAAAATACGGAGATGGGAAAAGAGGATAGAAGTTAGTGAATGATGGTACAAGTTACATGGGGGCATGGGAAGGAGAAAGCACTGAGAGACACTGGTATCTTAGCCTGGAGGATAAAGCAACTCAACTGAGCCATGTGAAATGTAAGAGTAAATCTCATTCAGTTCTTGTCCTGAATCTCATGCAAAACAAAAAGTTGTTTGTCTGTTTTTTACAGCCCTTGCAATTGCCAACATAGAAAATGACTGGAAGTTTATCCCAGGTCATCAGCTGTTGCATGGAAATCAAAGTGGTTTCTTGAAAAGCCAAGTAGAAAATCTCCTGCCTAGTGTTGAGAAAATCACTCTTAGCTGAAAAGTGAAAAAATCATAACAGGCTGGAATTCAACACTTGGCTGTAAAAAATGGGAGTTTTCTACCTGCCGCAATTCTGTTGAAATCAAGGAGTTATACGGAAGATAAATTTGTTCCAGTGTATTCTAATAATAACACAAAGGTTCTTGCTTAAAAAAAAAAAACCACCAAAAAACCAAAACAAAATAGCAAAACATCATATTGTTTAAGTGTTTATTTCTATTACAAGCAGGTAAAAGTTTCTCCCCAAAATTGTCTTCCATTCTAGTGCCCTTGCAAAACCTGATTACTAAGGGAAACCCAGGTTCACAGAGATGTGGTGCACGCCTACATCTTATCCCTAAAAAGACAAGGGACACTAAGATATACACAGTGCAGATGAAATCTACAGGCTCCTCAGGCAGTTTTGCTATTTAGAGTATCAGTATATACGGAGATTGTATAGAAAAGGAGATAGCTCATAAATATTAGCACATATTTCTGCACATTTTCCTTCAGGCAGTTACACCCAATCCATTTGGAATGAGATAGAATATCTTTTCTCTTATATGGTGTATGAGTTGCACAAACATGTATCTATGGATCATCGCAGAAGGTGGATGTGTTTTTCTGATTTGCAACACTTTGTTGCTTGGTGTAGACTAGGTGCGCATTTTCCTTGATACTTCACCCGGGGGCGTTTGCCACCCTTTGGGAAGAAAAGACAAAGGCATTTTCCCAAAGAGTATCTGAGGATGCTGAGCCAAAAGAAACCTCTGGGTTTCTGGGTAGAGCATGAAAGACACAGAAGAGGAGACACCCGGACATAAGGGAGACTGCAGTACCCACAGAAAATGGGAAATCCCTGAAAAGTTTGGGAGAAAATAGCCCTGTCAAGATGTGGAGGAGACATAAAGCAAGAGATTTTTCATGGGTCATCCTCATAGCTTGTTCCAAAATAAAACGTAGCATTGAGGATTCCAAGCCCTCCTTGGGATGTCCTCGGTGTGCTCTGCTTCAGGGTACGGTGAGAGTGGATGCACTTTCTGAGTATTCTCATAATCATAGAATCACAGAATAGTCTGAGTTGGAAGAGACCTTAAAGATCATCTAGTTCCAACCTCTCTGCCACGAGCAGGGATACCACTGACTAGATCAGGTTGTGTGTCAGGAACTGTACACAAGACAAGCTGGTTCTGCCCAGTGCGTTACAAAGCAGAATGAGCCCATGGTGGAATGGATTGGCACAGCCCACTTTCACCAGCATAAGCAGAGAGTTCTGCAAGCAAGGAAGTCTGAAACCTGATCTGTTTCAGACTCTCTGATTAAGCTTTAGGCATGCACATTGTCTGTACTTTCCAGAAAACAGAGGATAGAATTGCCCTTGGCAGTTTTTTTCTTCTTGCTCATGCCTGCCATGTCAAGTCAAGCCTGCAAACCTACAAACAAACTGCAGAGTGGTTTAATACAAGGAATCTATAGAAGAATAATAGGTTCTAAGCTTTTGAATTAATGAGAAATATAACAGGCTTTTTCCTAGCCCAGTTGCTTGGTGTATTATTTTTATGACTGAACATTTTGTTTCATCTACCCAAATTATCCTCTAATTGTCACAGTCTGGTTACGTATAAGCATTTGGTCCAGGTTATCAAAAGCAACATATCAGGTATCTATTCACTCCACAGACCAGCCTTCCAGTGACGAAAATGCAATGACTCTCATTGAGAAAGTGTTAAAAAATTACTGGTTCTGGCATCACCATGGATGTCTCAATCTGCTTCTTCCTTTTTTATTCCAAAATGCATGCACGTTCCTGTCAGTGCTATCACTGCCTCTCCACAATAACCATTATGTTCTCTCATGTCAGTTATCCAGAGCACCTGCTAAGCTGACCCATCACACAGTAACTATGAGTCACTTACATCCTTTTTTTTTGGCTGGTAACCAAGGTGCTCCAATTGATTTTTTTTTTTATTAATTCCCAGCAAGATCAATGCACAACTGAAATTCAGTGCCACATGGCTCTCTTCATCACGAATCAGATAGCTGGCTGCAGCACCAGGAGACACAAGGACAGACAACAAAGAATAGGTGGAATTGGAGATAAGGTACATATTGTGCTGCAAAAAGTATCCATCAGCCAAATGGGTTTGAGTTTACTGCACACCGCTGTCTCCTCCAAACCAATGCTCTCACTTTCTGTAGGGATGGTATCACTGTTCAGGTACCAGTTTATTTTCTGTGCTGGTCTGTACCTGTGTAAGGGCTTATCTCACTTATCTATATCTGGGGACACAATTTGACTATATATAAGTAGAAATTTGCAGATACATGATGCAACATAACAAGGTACCTTACCCCTTATCTTGATCTCTTGGTAATAGCTCCCTGTTTTTCATCTCTTCAGTGGCTTCACTTTATGTGTTGTTCTTTGAATCTGCCCAAGGTACTGCAGGGAACAGAATCAACCCTTTACTGCCTGATTTAAGTAAGTGACAAAACTGCAAAGAGAAGATGATAACCTTGATTATTTCTGTTAAATAAATAAACAGGATGAGCACGCTGTTTCAAGCACTGGTACATGATTATCCTTCCCAGCTAACTGCTGGCTAGATCTTTGGCACAGTCATGACCAAAGTCCACACTCCCAGACCATCCCTTGTATCAGTGAGGGATGGCACAGGCCAACCAAATGACAGTTTTCACTCACTTGAATGTATGGAAAAAGTCATGTCTCTAGCAGAAAGAATTAAGTCGCGTGGGTGCAAGTTGCACTGTGCTGCTGAGCCAGCCTGACTTTTTTCATCTGTTTAACCCAGTGCTATTATCAGCCTTCTCCATCAAACAGTCCCTCACTAGCCTGCCAGAACTCTCAAACAGAGCTAATCATAACCTCTAAGGCTGTTTTTGTTTCAACGTTAGAGCCCAAGGATCCTTCATCATTCATAACTTTGTTTACTTCTTCCATTTATTCATTCAACATCCCAAAGAACAGGAGTAGCCATATAAATAGATTGATCACTTTTGACAATATTGGCATGTCTCCAGTGTCTTATTTTCAAAATCCACCTCTGCAGGTTTATGGCTTGAAGAGAGACTGCACAGTATCTCATGTTGGTTTTCTGCAACAAAGAAGCAGCTTGAATATGGTAACTGTATTATACAGCTTTTCATTTGCTCTAGTTTTCTTTTAAAACAAGAGGGCATAAATCATAAAATCACCCACATGCCCTCACTGAATGGTTAGCTCCAGGAAATGTATTCATCTGTGTGGTAGTTCATTGACTACCACACAGCTATTAGTTTTGCCCTCAGCAAAATTAGCTGTAAGATCAAGGCTTATTTCAAACAATCAGTAAGTCAAGCAGGCTTGTATAAAACAATTTCCCATTTCCACTGGTATGGAAACAGAACTTTTGGCAAGACTCCAGTATCCCACGTATCTGCCTAAAAAATCTGTGCCAAAATCTTTGTCATAGCATTTCCCACCCTTAGTAACTGTTTTGTTCCAAATCATAGAATCATTTAGGTTGGAAAACACATCTAAGAACATTGAGTCCAACCGCTAACTCAGCAACTGTCAAGTTACCAGTAAAATATATCACTAAATGCTACATCTACACCTCTTTTAAGTACTTTCAGGGATGGTAACTCAACCCACTGTTCCAGTGCTTAGCAACCTTCTTGTGTGAAGAAATTTTTCCCAGTATCCAAACTAAACATTCCCTGGCACAACCTGACACCATTTCCTCTTGTTGTATCACTTGTTATCTGGGAGAAGAGGCTGACTCCCACCTGGCTACACCGTCCTCTCAGGCAGTTGTAGAGACCAACAAGGTCCACCCTGAGCCTCCTTTTTTCCAGGTGAAACACCCCCAGCTCCCTCAGCCACTCCTCATCAGACCTGTGCTCCAGACCCTTCCCCAGCTCTGTTGCCCTTCTCTGGACACGCTCCAGCCCCTCAATGTCTTTCTTGTAGTGCGAGGCCCAGCACTGGACACAGGATTCGAGGTGTGGCCTCACCAGTTCCAAGTACAGGGGGACAATCACTGCCCTGGTCCTGCTGGCCACACCACTGCTGATACAAGTCAGGATGCCACTGGCCTTCTTGGCCACCTGGGCAGACACTGGCTCAAGTTCAGGCACTGCTGGCCAGTACTCTTAGCCTTCCTGGACTTCTTTGTCTTGCAGGGCTACATCCCAAAGAACACTCTCAACTAGTCTCCTAAATAGGCCAAAATTTGCCCTCTGGAAGTCCAAGGCAGCAGTTATGCTCATCCCCCTCCTTACCTGAGGATCGGTAACTCCATCATTTCATGATCACTGCACCCAAGACAATTCAAGTCATCACGTCATCCACCAGTCCTTCTCTGTCCACAAACAAGAGGTTCAGAGGGCCACCTCCAGCTGTGTCAGGAAAATATTATGTATTGGTAAAACACTGTTGGGAATTCCCACATTTGCTTTGCTGAAATTTTCCGTGTAGACTATACCACAGCCATCCTATCTGATGTGTTACTACGAAAATAAATCAGATCAGCTCTGTCTCAGAAATAAATCAAGTACACCAGCTAACACTTAGAAACCTCACTGCTTTCATGAAATGGCAGCAGGCTGTTCATTGCTTTTGGGTTTTTTATTTCATTATAAATTTTCTCATGAGTGCTCTATTCTTAATGTCTTCCAAATCCATTACTTTCACAGGTCTTTGATACACAGTATATCTCCTCTGCAAAACCATACATGGAGCCCCAAGGTAAGATATTTTTCAGCCTATATCATAATATTCTAATTACTGTCTAATGGCACTTCCTAGGAAAAAAAAAGACAACATAAAAAAGTGTAATTAAGCAAAGCAACCTAAGGCCATACCAATCCTGGGGGTTAAGACTCGGATATTCACATATATAGTGAATTCAAATTTCTCTCTTTAAATTACCACCCTATGAAAATTAAAATGTAGCTTTGCAGAGAACCAAAGGTTGTTAATCCTTGGTTACACATTGGTTCCCATCATGAAAAAAGAATATAAATAATCATACATGGTTTACATTAAATTTCATATTGTGTCAATATAAACATGATTCCTCTTTTCAAATGCAATGACAAATATGCTCACAAAGCTTTCCCTTTAGCACACCTCGGAGTACAATACATGCACACTTCTCACAGAAATGATTTCCTGACAGATTATTTGGGATGAAAAATATTATCTTCAAGATGTGTTAAAGTGTGTCATTAATAGCTGCAGAGGTTTTTTCAGTAATCTAATGATTCTAACATTTTTAATTCAATTTTCTAATTCAATTTTAGACTACATGTTGTTTGCACATTTGTATTGCCTACGTACATAATTTATTATTTTAAAATTATGTTTACATACATCAAATTGTCCATTCATCAAGAGAAAAATGACATGTGCAGCACCAGGTGCTGGAGTTGAGGTGGGTTTTTTTTTAAATAAGTGTTTCTCTTGTATATGGAAAGCAGTATTAAGAGCACTAAATCATCTTGTCTCTAGGAACGCATATGAACTGTAAATGAATGAGATAGGCAATTTTGCTTAATTAGAATCAATAGTATCATCCTTTAATTAAAGAATATTGATTGTGTTATGCAGAGGAAGGCTTGCAGAGGATATGCTTTAATGTGATTTCTGTTTGACTTGCAAACTTATGTCAAGGGTCGAATTGAACTTGTACACGGAATACCCCATTCAAGAAGAGTAATCACTCTGAATTCACCTAGGACCTTTTACAAGCAGAAATCCAATGTCAAATCTTTACAAAGAAAACAGAAGTTTTTAACTGAGAAAGATGTGAGGTTTTTTATATTCCTCCTCCAGAGGAACTTCAGAGAGGTGCAGCATCCTACTTTCTTCCTGCTTCCCGTGTCAGGAAGATCAATAGGGAAGGGCATGGATCAAGAACATCTCCCATACACATACAGCACACGATTTCATGACAGTTCAAGGAATTGTGTGATGAGAAAACAAAGTTGCCTCATGTGTCATCATTTTGTTTTAAGACCTGAGTGCTGTAGCTTCCAGCTATTATTGATAAAAGAATGACATGCAGTCCCCAATGTTCCTATTTTCCTCTACAGAGCCAAAGCGAATCTCAGAATTGCAGGGTACTGAACACTGAAATTGTATTACGCCACCAATTAAGTGCTGAAATACACACCATTTCATGTCAATAACAGTGACAAGAGGCATGCTCTTGAAAAAAAAGCCTGTGCAACTCCAAGGCACTTCCTTCACAGTAACTAGCTGAGCCATACATCATGAGCAAAGTAGAATTAAAAATCAAAAAGTGAAAAGCTAACTGTGTGCCTTTCTGTGTGGTCCCTGCAGACTGAAATTTAGCTGAGCTGTCCAAGCGGAGAAAAAAAAGAGTATAAGCATGTATTAGTAAGTGGTTCATACACCAAGGAAAAATCCATGTTTGAACATATGTGGTCACTAATCAGTAACTGCAGGTCTTTTCAGCAGCCACTATTTTGCACACTGTAATTTCTATCATTATTAGTCATTACTAGAATTACGAGACTGTAAACTTTTACTCAAAGTCAGACCAATATTATTAAAAAAACAAAACTAAACTAAACAAACATACACAATGAGGTATCCCTGTTTCCCAGAGGTCCTCTGGAAAAGAACAGGAGGAGGAAAGGGAAAACTGATGCAGAGTGTTGAAAAGACCCCCAGTCTCACAGTGGATTGCAGATGATGTTTTACACCCTTCCCAGTTTAGTACTCTCAGACCTGCTCCCCTCCATTTTTTGTGTCGGCAGAGAATAAAACCTCAGATCTTGCTCTGAAATAAGTTATGCCATCATTTAAATGTGAGCGTGTACTGGCTTCTGTCTTTACAGAGCGTATGTCCTAAAATGGACACACACATACATGTGCAGACTTCCCCTCCTGGACCACATCAAGAGCGGGAACCACGGACATGCAAAGAGTGCCAGCACATAGATACCTTCACCTATGGATCACGTATGGAGGATTTCCATGTGTCAGTGTGCATGGCATTACGCAGGACAGTCTGTGCAATGCCCTGCTGCCTTTGCCAGTCCATCGGCAGAAATGATAACCCACATGCTTCTGCATGGCTGGAATGGGGTTGTGCATTATGGACGGTAAGAATGAGCACCTGCTGGTGGAAAACACAAAGGTGGGTAGTTACTCCTGCCAATAAATGAGATAACAGTGCAACATCTCCTCCATCACCAAAACCAAAAGGTGGTATGAGCATGAGCATCACACTCTCAGAGAAACTGCAAGGGCAGCAGTAATCAGGGATACCTCCATTCATTTCCATATATTATGTTGGTTGGGAGCAACATTCAGGTCAATTTTTCCTGCCGTCTTTTAAATGAAACTATATATTTCTTTGATTGATCACATCCTAAGCATTCCTCATTTCAAAACTTCACTTTATGGGTTATTTTCCCTCAGCTATCATTAATGTGCCAAGGCTAATGAAGCACTCAGTAGAAGGTAAATACTAATGAAGTGTGCTGGACTTCTTGTTAGCAGGCCTGTAGGGGGAAGAGAACTAAATAGGTGAATGAAACCATGTAAATATATAGCTGTTACATATAGTATAATATATATAATATCTGGAGGGCATTTACATTTATTTTTTTAATCCTCTAGCCCTTTCTGTTCCTTGTTCTTCAGCTTCAGTTTGTGCACATGAACCTTTGGGTTGATACAAACCCAGAAGATTTCTAGGTGAAAAAGGTGTTGCTGAGCTGGTTGCACGGGAAAGTAGATGTTGCTCTTTTCCCATGAGTGTGGATAAGTCTCCCCACGAGCTATTTGAGCTGAGTTCTTTCTTACTGCCAAAAGCTAAGTGTATGGAGAGTTTGGTGACACAATTATGCCTATTAAAGACAATATTTTCATGCCTCTTCCTGTCATATGGGAAAGCATTGCAGAGTATAGCTGATATTTGTGGGAAGGCATCCCTCATGTACTCATGAGGAATCTCAGCTTGTATTTCTTCTGTAAGGAATGGCCCTGAGGGTCTGCAAAACCCAAACACAAAGAAGTGCCATGGCAGCAGTTCAAAGTGGCTTTTAGTCCCCTGTGTTGCAGTGGTCAGAGAAAAATATGAGTCCCTATGTGTACACCTGACTGGTTACAGAAAAAGAGAAACCAACAGCTAAAAGCAGACTGAAAAAGTCCAATTAGGTTGCAAAGTCCGAAATGAGATTGCATTATGTCTCTGTAAGGAATGTGGTTTGAGTTAAACTTCTGTCCTTTGGCTCTTATCGTGCTAGTGTCCTACAAAGGACCGCTAATCTCCTCGCAGCAGGAGAGGTGTTAACAGCTGAGTAGCAGCACCTTGTGAAGACAAGATCACACCACATGTAAGGTAATCGTGATTGACTGATGATACCTTGGATATACTGATTTGCCAACGCATCTATGTTATCTAATGATGAGAAACATATCTTAGTGATTAGACTCAACTATGATGTATCATTTTTTTCTTTTCTTTGACACAGATTTAGGCCAGAGCCCAAGAGAATAATTTCTCCACACAACAGTTTCTTAACTGTTTCTGTAATAAACCTGCCTTTTTCTCACTAATCATTAGGCTGGGTTATAACATACTAGGTGTACCTGTACAAAATCTGGCATAAGGTGTTGGAGGTTTCAACCTAGAACTGGAGGTAGTACTGTAAAATCTGAGTTCTAAATGACTATGGAGAACATGCAAGCAGACCTATCGGTTGGATGATAATCCCCTTTCCCATGCTGGTCCAGTTCTACCCATGGGAAGGAGATTAGAAAGGTGTGCAGGGTTCTCATGAATGGTTTCCCAGCATAGGAAACTCTCAAGCAAAGCATGAGTAAGGTATTTTCTACACTTTTTGCCAGCACTGTTACATGACGTATCATGTAAGACAAATCAGTGAATTAATTCCCTGCTTTGCCTGTTAAAAAGATATGTTCTCTTTTTGGTTCTTTGGCAAGAACCATAAAGTAGTCCCCCAAAAAAATCCTAACTCTCCCCCCACCTCAAAAAAAAAAACCCACAACATAACACCAAAGCACAGAATTTGTCAGTCTTAGTCACCAAACCATCTCCTTTTATTAATAGAGCCTTGACATGGGAGAGTTTTCTGGCCAGACATTTTTCACACCCCAATAGGCTCAAATAAAAAATTATTGCCAGCACAATGATTTAAATGTAAGATGTAACACTACAGCACTTGCCTAGCTTGATTTTTTAATGTCAGCTCCAATGTGTCTGACACATGCAAGACATAAATGAATATCCATATTTCCCTGGAATTAAAGGTTCCCTGACAGCACACGGTATGGAGCATACGGTACTCCCGATGGGTCGTTATTGTGGACTGGCATTATTTTCACCTCCTTCATTCTTCCCCAGCCAGCTTTACTAGTGGGAGCCAAGACTTTCCCCGGTAACCTCAAGGGCAATTTTCTCAAAATATTTTATATAAAGCAGTCTATGCTATATTTGCTAATTGCATTTGTCAACCTCCCTTGCCAAAATTTTCTTAAGTAACAAAACCATTGGCAACAAACATGGAGATCTATGTATTTGGGTAGAGGAAATGTTTTTTACAGTGCACGAGCTAAAGGTTATAAATGAGAAATGATTGCTTTTTTCACAGAGTTGGTCCATAGAGTTTCCTCAGCCCACACTGTGTCAAAACTGGCACATTTCTTCTTTTAAAAATAACTTTTTCTGATGTATCTCTACTCAGCTTCTTTCTCCGCCTCCTAATCTCTTTGTTCAGTATTTCCTCCCGACAAAGAGTCATCACACCATTCATCTGCATCAATCTGTCTGCTGCTCACAGACTTTGCTGGGTCTGCCTCATCAAGCGCAGTCACTAAATTCATATCTTTTTTCAAGTCGGTAATTGCCTTCAGCTTCACGCTGTCATTTTTGCTTGTGTTGATGTCTATTCGACTTTTGTCTACTGTTTCAAAAGTCTGTGTCATGTTCCTTGAGTCACATAAACTCCAGCTCTGCCAGTGATTTACCAGCCCATCCTGTCTGAAACTGTAGAAATTATGTTTCTGCATACGCAATTCTCTGTTCATCACGAAAAAGGTGAAATATCTAATACCTGTAACCATGTGCCCAGATATCAAGCACAGGATTTATCTCCTTCAGCCTCAAGATGTGATTCAGTTTGAGGTAAAACTACTACTAACGTAATATGCCTACATGTCGGTGTCTCCATGTCTAACAGTTTCCAAGATCCTGTTATAGCAGCACAGACTAACTCAATTAATTTGTCCTCACACAAGCCTCTAGTGCTATCTGAGATGCCCTGAAACTTTCTGTCCAGCTTTCAGCCACGGGCTTCGAGTCCCTTGTCAATATAGGAAGTACAGTCTACAGCAATTCAATTTATCCTAAGTCTGACTAAAGCCAGAGGGTCAGCAGAGTTGCTTTTCAGGCTCCAGCATAGTGATTAAATTTTCATTGACTAAAGCAGGAAAATAATCTCTTAACTCACAGGTAAACACCTACGTGCAGGCATCTGAGATTAAATGTCTTAATCTGGAGCTGACTTCCGCCCTACAGGCTCCGTTCAGTTGCCCAAACATATGGTACAATTTGCAACACTATGGAGTGTCCAAATCATCCACAAAATGCTGACAGAATGACACAAGCTACAGGAGCACTACTCAGAGCCACATGGAATACCCTGGGGCATCTCAGATGGCACTAGAAATCGGTGTCTAGGCTACTGAAAGACTACATGTCTGCAATATAAATGCCTAAACAGACCTAGGTTCATCTCTAAGGAGGGTGAGATGAGGTTTGAATTATGCCTAGGAAAATTCAGTGTAAGGAAGACATATTCAAAAAATTTAGAAGAAGCCTTAGCCAGAAACTCTTGGATATATTTGCCATTTAAAAATAACTACCAAGCCTAAGCTAATTACCTAGACTCACTCCACAGTATACAAATATAGGTGCCTTCAGATGAAAATTTATACCACATAAGAGAGATGTCTAAATTAGGCAGGACAAATTGCCCGCTAGAGCAGTTTATCACTTTCTACAGATTGTGGAAGGAACCTAAAAAAGTATCTTGAATGCCTAATGTTAGCAGGCTAATGCTGAACAACATCACATTCTGCCTTTCCCCATATGATTCAACAGTAATTACCCAACTCCCTAAGTGTTAAATATGTGAAAATTCTTTTCAGTAGGTGCAGATTTTAAATATTTGTGTGAACAATGAGTTTCTGTCAACTGCTTCTACAGCATCCATCATGGTAAGCCAACATCATGACTTCCCCTTGTAAATCCACTCTGAGTATTTATATCCCTAATCAATATTGCTGGTTTTGCAAACATTAGGCCTACTAAGCCATAGAATTCTTTATCAAACACTAAAGATTTCCTTCTATGGGAATGAGCCGTGAGGATTCACATCTACCTAAGCGGCTAAAAAGCCACAGATGTACACACAGGATACAGCAGGCAGGATAGCATCCTGGTAAAGAAAAGTCTTTGCACCAGAAGGAAGGTTCTTTCTCTTTTCTTGTAAATGACAGTCAAATCTGCCCATCTTTCTTTAAACAGAAAAGGGAAAAATAAAGGGCTTGAGTCACTAGTAAAGCCAACGTGGGTCACCTGCCATCTGATCAGATATCCTGAATGTTACCAGTCATGAACATAAATCTACAGTCTACGTAAAGATAACAAAGAACAACATCTGTTGGAGTGCAAGCTCTGAAGAAATTAAGTAGAATTCAGTCTCTTTGTGTGTGATGACAAATGCCTTCATTTTTTCTTCTTTATTTTTTTTTCAATTCTATGCATGTGTCAGCATATGCATAAACAATGCTTTAAATAATTTTCTTAAGGTAAACAGCACAGAATTAATAGATTTTTCAGGTTAAAATGGTGTTATTCAAAAGCAGTTAATGTGTATGATTTATCCATCACCTCTGTGTGAAGTCTTTGAAAAGGTTCCTTTGTTCCAAAGTTAGGGGGTGGAATAAGAACCACAGTAATGTGTAGCATTGAGATTTGAGGAGGAGACATTCAAATGGCATCCATCTAGTCCCTCTCAGCTAAGATGAACAAAGGGACTTCATCACTTGTATTTTCTGAATCGTGTTGTCAAAGGGCTAAGCCTAGAACAGATGCTCAGGCCCAGATCAATTTTACCAACCATAAAAATTAAATAAAAGTTAAATGTCTGGAGCAGGATTTTTCGTAACTGAAATAGTTGTCCAAACCAAGCTGATCATGCACATACTCTTTGCACAAACTGAGAGATTTCCAATGGGCAGTTCACCTTGCCCTAAACTGAATGGTTAAGATTAGAAAAGCAGAATAATCTCTGTTTTGTGCCTCTCTTTGTCACTCCCGAAAGGGCTACATTACGACTTTAAACTTGCCGTTCATCTAATGTTCAGATCAGCAAAGTTAAGAGAGAGAAGCTGCACTTAGATTAGGTACTTTTCCATCTTGTGGGAACTTTTTTCTTACCCCATAAATATTTTTATGTATAGATCATAGATGAAAGAAATCTAGCTCCTCCTCAATTCTTTTCAAGAAAAACTAACTTAAAGTAATTAAAATAGTGTCAAACTCATAATTTGATTTGATTACCTGCACTATGAGTTTGAAAGTTTAATCATTGAACTTATTGATTCATTCTTGGTTGTGACCCCAATTTGATTATTGCTTTGTGCCACTTTTGATTAGCTTAGTGAAACTGCAATACATTTGGCATAGCAACGTGTGCACATGTATTTTTCTTGTTCCTACAGTTTTACAAAATCTTTTAAAATATTCACAATAGGTTTATCTGTCTAAAATACCACATGGCACACAAATGCTGAGGAAATTGAAAGCTGCTTTGCCATGATTGTAAATTACTAAATTATTTTGTTCAAAAACTAAAAACTTTATGGATTACAGCTGATATGTGTCGAAGTAGAGCAGTGGTTTATGGTCAGTTTCACATCCAAGCCTTCTGGGAAATTATCAGCTGAGAGAAGAATCAACAGAAGAACTGGTCAAAAAGAAAACAAAAAACCTCACCACCCCTGAAAACAAAAGTCCTAAAAAGCAAAAAAACCCCTAAATAAATTACAAAAAATCACCCACACACCACAACTTCAAAATGGGCCTGAGGAGTAAAATTATTTTTAAAAACTTTTCAACAAGAAGTTTCAATGAATTTTATCTAGGTTCTTGTTCAATTCTTAAGTTGTCATTCTTATTTGCTTCATGTGTATTGTGTATCATAGAACCAGCTGCAACACTAGTACACACTGGAAGTGGGGTTACCAGCCTCTGGTCAGAGGCATCCGTAAGAACAGAAATACATTTAATTCTTGTCTCCTACCAATGCCAGTAAAGAAAAAACTCCATTTATGACACACTGCCAAAGTTCTTTGGAAACAAGGGTGCTCTTCAGCATGCTAAGGCACAGCAAGGAAGTCAGGTACAGCAAAGAGCAACTTTGTTGAGGCTCACTGAGCTGTTAAAACAGCAGGAAAGAAATAAGCTGTCACTCTCTGATGTGCAAGGTTTCATTTCTTTGGGAAGCTGAAGGGACACTGTTGTAGCCATAAACGTCTAAAGAAGTGATGGAGAAAAGGAGTTAGTGCTTTTGATTTGACCAGTACTTTGGATAAAACAAATCAGTCTGTGGGGGACACAGCTAAGAAAATGCTCAGTAGTCCTGCTCTAAACAAATAGAAGCCAGGACAAATCAGTGAGAATTTAGGTTAGAGGATTCTTAAGACTTTGCCTCTTTGGGGCAGATCAGCTATTTAGTTCTCCATCTTTCCAGGTTTTCCTGCTGTCTTCCTTAAATATTTTTCCTCTTTTTCTTTATTTTTTTTTTTTTTTTGCCTTTGGCAGCCTACTCCTATCCATTGAGGGTGAAATTCGCTCTTTTACATATTGCTTTAGCCCTTGTCTACCTAAAAAGTGTGATGAACACTACGAGCATCCTGCTCAGGTTTCTTCCTCTTCTGTCTTGACTGTCTGCAATCAGGTACTCTGCCTATTCCCTCAACTAAGACTTTCCCTTCCCCCACTATCAAGCATGTCTGTTCCCTGGCAGTCCTCGTTCTCTCACTTTTTCACTAAGCCATAGGAAAAAACAGTGACACCCTACAACTGGAAATCTATGATTGCTGCACACACACAATTTTTCTCAGCTCTGTCAGACTACTCCATTATGTCACCTGAAATCAGTGATGTCTAGGCCTGATAGTCTCTACTTTTCAATCATTTGGTCTTAAAAGGAAAATTTCTGTTACTAATGCACATTTATTTGGGGAACGACGAAAAGTAGGAATCACTGGGACTCTGCTAATGGCATGTCACATTTCGTTATTGTGCTGCATTTGCTTCTTCTGCCTCGCATTAAGAACATTCAATTCCAGCTCCCGAGGATATTGGTTCCATACCAATGAAGCTAAAAATATTTCAGAATGCCCATGGGGTGAATATTTCTGTGTCCTTTCACTTAGATGAGGCTGTTTTAGGATGATGCTGTCTCACACACAATATCTCTTGCATACTAATCAACGCAACAATAATTCAGGTCATTTGATTTCAAAGCGTGTTCCCTAATGCGTTAACCTTTCACTGTTAACCTCCACCGTCCGCCTTCATGTGGCACAAAGGGATTGAACCAAGCAACTGGATGATGGGTAAAGACAACCGTAAATGGAAACTAAAGAATGAGGCTTAGATTTTTTGTATTACAATACATTTAGATGAAGGAATTGAACTCTGATATCCTGAGTCACAGTCTACTAGTTTGATCACAAGGTTATCCTTCTGCTCCTTTTCTGCAGACAATGAAAGCTTGATGACAGTCTCTACAGCACTTCGAATATTTACACCACAGCCAACCCAATTAAGCCTTTGTCCTGCTTATATGCTTTCATAGAACCATATAAGGAAGAGAAACACCAACACATCCTTTTGAAAACCAACAACATTTGTTGAAAAAACACACTCAAAATCAGCAGCACAAAAAAAAGGAAAAAGCTTTTTGAGACTGAATCAACTGAAAGCCGTCTGTGAGAAACATTTGGAGAATCACTTCAGATATATATATATTGCCAACTGTATTCACAGATCAGTTGCACTCAAAAAATGGGGAAAATAGTTTAATGAGTTCTGCATTAAAGTTAAACCTTTCTGCTGTATTTGTGTGTGTTTACAGTCACTGCCTTTAGAGCTTTTAAAAGTAAATGCAAATGCTCTTTCTGTTCATAATTAGGATCTTGACAGTAGTTCTCATCTTTTTTTTGCATGGATCAAAAGCATTCATTGCGAAATCAGATGAGAGTTAAAATTATTTAATTCCCAAAGCAGGTAATATTACAACTCATTGTAGACAGCGTGACATCATGTAAAATTTTTGACATATTTTTTTCTCATCTGTGTTAAGTAGAGGAGCTGAAGTTATGGGACAGGGTTTTCATCAAGAATGTTTTTTCTTTGATGAACTGAATAGTCCCATTCTTTTAAAGTGAAATTCAGTGTACTCTTACAATAGTACTACTATACAGCATATAGGGCTCATAAAACCATAGAAGGTTTGGGTTTGAAGAGACCTTAAAGATCTTCTAGTTCCAACCCCTGCTACAGGCCCAGACACATTCCACTAGACCAGGATGCTCAAAGTCCTGTCCATCCTGGCCTTAAACAGTTCCAGGGATGGAGCACCCACAACTGTCCTGGGTAAACTCTTCCAGTGCCTCATCACCCGCACAGTAAAGAATTTCTTCCTAATATCTAATCTGTATCTACCCTTTTTCATTTTAACACCATTTCCCCGTGTCCTATCACTACATGCCTTTTTTAGAAGTCCCTCTTCAGTTCTCTTGTAGCCTCTTTAGTACCGGAAGGCTGCAATAAAATCTCCACAGAGCCTTCTCTTCTTCAGGCTGAACAGCCCCATCTTTCTTAGCCTGTCCTCATGGGAGAGGTGCTCCAGCCCTGTGATCATCTTCATGGCCTCCTCTGGACTGCTCCAACAGATCAACATCTTTCCTTCGCTGAGGACGCCAGAGCTGGACACAGCCCTCCGTGTAGGGTCTCACAAAGAGGAGTGAAGGGGTAGAATCACCTCACTTGACCTGCTGCTCACTCTACTTTTGATGCAGCCCAGGATAAGGTTGGCTTTCTGGATTGCAAGAACACATTGCTGGCTTATATTCAGCTTTTTATCCTCAAGAACCCATAAGTCCAGGTAAACCCAGCCCTTCTCCTCAGGGCTGCTCTCAAATCCTTTCACTGCCCAGTCTGTGTTTGTGCTTGTGATTGCGTGGACCCAATAAAGGAAACACCCAAGCTTTTTGAGAGTTCTATCTAACGTTAAAATTGTATGTGTTAAAAGAAATAGCTGCTCACTACCATTCACTTTGTTAGGTAAAACAAAATCACTCATTCTACAGCCATGGAGCTGGTGAGAAGCTGGAGCTTACCACCTTCTCAAGTAACAGCCCTCCAACAAAATTCTTTGTGTTACAAAAGGGAAGCTTTTTGTAAAATTTCCCACAAAATTAAATGCAAGCAAATCTACTCCAGGGTGATGTAAATCTTCCTTGAGAACAGAAATCAAAGTTTCCATTCCAACTTTACCTCTTGCATTATGGGCATACAATACACTTAGATATAATATAGACAGATGGACACGTCATCTTGTGTACATACATCTAAAGTGACATTTTAAAATGGAAACAAAGCCATTTGGAGTCAGACAATCAAAATGTCCTTTATTGAGCTAATTTTTATCCTATTTTCAAAATTAAATGAAATTAAAATCTATTTGTTCCTATGAAGTACTTGCCCTTGCCAAATCCTGACAAGAAAAAGAAATGTTTCCACTCCGAAAATATTTTATAGCACCAATTTGACCTATCTGTGGTCTTTCCTGGGTTTACGTTTACGATTGTTTCATGAAGTGTGTTGTATTGCTTATAGCACCCAGGGCCACTTGTCAGGATATGAGATTCATTGTGCTAGAGACTGTGGAACATGTAAAACAGTGTAAAGCTGTCTGGGCAGGATTCAGCTGCCTTTTTACAGGTTTCTAAGTGCAGTGTGGGACACCCAAGAGTGTCCTAAAAGCGCATGAAGTGGGACATGTGTGGAAGATCTGCAGCCTTCAGGAATAGAAGCTTAAAGCCTGAAAGAATACCCTTCTGTGCTTAAAATGATGCCAACTTCCTATATTTAGGCAACAAAATCTTACCCTCCCTGTTGTGAAACACAGATTCTGAAAAAAACAAGGACTACGGGATTACAAACTATGTATTTACAAGAAGACAATGTTAATAAAACAAGTACAGGAACTCTGGGAACATAAAAGAAGCAGAACTGCATCAAAGCTAAGATCCAATCAACCCATTAACCTCCCTCTGGCAGTGGTCAACAGTAAATGTTATAGAGAAACACAACAAAACCAGGCTAAATCTGCAGAGACCCTTGCCTGCAATATAAGGCTGCAAATTAAGAACTTCTTAATAGAAGCAGATTAAATTGCAATCAAAACCTAACAATTTTTACATGGTCTTTTATGAATAGAAACCTTGGATAGATTAACTGCTAGTGGTTTATCTTGAAAAGAAACAGAAGGCTGGCTTTGCTAACTAGGCCCAGGCATAAAATCCACTGTTAACCTGACACCTCTGTGCACTGGAGCCAGCTCCACGGCAGAGTATTCCAACATTGTGCTCACAGTGACAGCTATTAAAACCTCAACTGAGAAGGATGCAGCTAAGAACCTGACTTTAGCATATAACACTAAGTGAATTCAAATGGTGCTGTGCCACCCAGACCAACTTTCATGTAAGTGTTAGGAAATACTGTCTTTCAAAGGCATGTGACATTTTTATTAATAGAAAGTTTTATTTTTCACACACATTTTTTTTTAAATTTAGGTTAAATGTTTCACTTTTACCTGATTTGGTCCTTTTGGAAGATCTGGAACATTTTCAAAATCTCTCTTTTAAAAATATTTTGGGGTCTGGTGACCAAAATTCATGTAGAATTCTGGTTTTTGTTTTCTTTCCCCACTTACTGAAAACTAAATTTTTTGAGGTATCAGTGTTTATAATCTCAAAAAACCCTCCCTCACCAAATGACCCTCAGGATTCTAGTTATAATTCCATTGTTTATAGCAAATAATTTCTGTGATTTCTTAACTGGTAAGCTCAGGACTGCAAATTTCAAAATAATTCTGTGTTTTAAAGACTTACATCATCATCTGATGATGACATATCATATTCTAAAGTCATAGAGCTGTTATTCTGCTCATACATTTCAAGAGCAAAATATTGATCCTGCCACAAAACAGTGATTCTTAGAGGAAAGATGATAAAGTGTTCCAGTTTTCAAATGTTGCAGAAAAAGTTATCCTGCTAACCTGATGTCATTGCTGCTAAATGCCATCCCATCAATCCTTTTCTTGCTGACTTGATTCATTGGCACAACACTTCCAGCACTGATGATGTTCTGTCCAAGGTCACGAGGGGGTTCATTCTTGCTCTATATGAGATTTAATTCACATCTGGTGACCCCCTCATACACCTGGATGCCTTGGGAAATGAGTAGCTCAGCACTACAGGAGAGCTTACAGACTTCTAAAATCTAATCCACTGTTGTCCTCACTGAGCAAGCAGCTCCTCATTGGTGAGCAGCGCACAGCTAAGGATCACCCAGGCTGTCCCTGCATGAGAAAGGTGACAAGCTGGTAAACACAACATCAAGGACTGGTGGGTGCAGGCAATTTCACAGCTTTTGGCCACTTTGTGGGAACATCAGCCCAGGTTCTCCCTTGGAAACAGGTTAGTTATTGATAGACAGGGTTCCTCTGAATTGTGCCGTCAGTCAAAACCGTTTTGCATGGTTGCATGCTTACAGAACGACTCAGAACACCAAGCATTTTGACTTCTGGTCATTTGCAGTTTGTTGTATTAGCAAGTATGTGAAGCTCCTCAGTTTAATTGCAGCAACGTTTTGAAAGTGAATTCCTGGTTCTACTTGTCATATTTTTATTGGTGGACCTACCACAGTGGTGCCTGGGGACAAAAGACACATGGAGGTCTGATGTTGCTGGGCATTGCACAGTCTCTGCCCTATCAAGAGAACAAGATGACCTGAGAATTCAGAAGAGACAAAGAAATGACCAGTTAAGGAAAGAAAGAGTTGTACCAAGGAGGGAGTAGCGAGAAAGAATAAGGAAAGCTGGCAGAAGAGGCAGCAGACATGCTGGACAGTGCTCTAAGGTAGATGGTGTGGTTACACACAGTCACGGAATGTTCTGAGTTGGAATGGACCCACATGCATCATCAATTCCAACTCAAGCAAACGGCCCATGCAGGGACTGAACCCACAGCTTTGACATTATTAGCAAGTGGAGATTCATCTTGAGATACAGAGCCTGAGGTAGGTAAAAAAAAAGCCCATTGTACTGACAGCTCCACACTGACACCATTATGTTTGCTGTCTACTGGTTCAACTGCTTCTGGAGATGTATTCCAGGCTTGAACATCCAGCTGATGGTTTCACGATGTTTCTCCAAAGTCACAAATTACATGGGGCAGTGAGGGTAACATGAGCAGATTTGCTGCTGTGAGGGCAATGTAACAAGGCAAAATATATTCACACTGGGGGAAGAGGGAGAGGGTTAGCTCTCCTGTCTCTGAATGCAAAAAGTATTAACTGGAAGTAGATAATATTAATTGAAAGAGCTGGACTTCACATTAGCAGACCTTATAGCAACCACGTGTTCACACATACTGTGTTTACTTACAATAATTGTTACCCCTTACAAGAACCTGAACATAAAATCTCAGCTAAACTTTTCCTTTGGCAGGCCAGCAAAACAAAAACAATGGCAAACAAGATGAGAGGGAAAGAACAGGGATTAGTCTACGGGAAAACAGAAGTAGGGAGACTGTTATTGCCTAATAGTTTCCCAAATACTCCTTTTGTGTTATTCCCTAATAGTTTCCCAAGTACTCCTTTTGCTTCTTGCCATTGAATGCAATCCCCATTGCTGCTGAAACACCAGCTTTCTTCACAGATAGCCTACAGGTTATATGCGTGTAAACTGGTGATATAGAAGAAAGCATATATTATAAATTATCATGGCCAGAAGCTCTGAGTCTTTGGACAGTGGAATAGAAGTAAAACGAACAGTGCAGAGCTTTTTCGTATATTTACTTCTTTGGTAAGCTTGTAAGACTCCCTGAGAAAAAAGACAGCTCTATAGTGAAATTCTGTTTTGGAAGTGGACAGGATACACATCATGGGGCAATTCTCACCCTCTGTGCAGCAACCAACATAAAGGTTTAGGAATAATGTAATGTTTCCAATAGTCAGCACCTCACCTTTCATTTCCCAGTACAGATAGGAGTCCATGGAAGTTATTATATGTACAGTAGACCCAGAAGTACTTGGTGGAGACACTTTTTTATTTTACTGACACTGTGAAAAAAAATCAGCCATGGAAAACTGAAAAAAATTTTTAAAAAGTATTTGGGTTTTTTCTCCCTACAAATCTGTTGTCAAAAAAAATACAGCTCTGTAGCTGAGATCAACTGCATTCAGTTTAAAATAACAAGCTTTGTTACATGGATTTTCCTCGAGACAATCAATAAATTATCTTTGTTCTGCTCCTTGTACCACCAAGAACACGTTTCTGTCTTTCTCCACCTGACTTTTTTTCAGGAGTCAGAGCCCTGGTTGTTCTTCAAGGCAGGGTACCTGCTCCAAATCCTGTCCTACCTCACCTGAAAGTAGTCTGGAGAACAGAGTATGGATTTGACGGAAATTTAAAAAGGAACTTACCTTTCCATTAAGTAGAATAAATTAGGTCTCTTGGTTTTAGAAGGCTATTCATTGAGAGCTTTGTGGAAAATTTGAATAGGAAGCAAGCTTTCAGCAAGCCTGGAGTGCTGTGCCAAAGAGTTGGCATGCTGGGAAAAGTCTCCACTTGAGGAGTGCTCTGAGAAGAACTATGAAAGACTGACAAGGGGAATTAACTCCAGGTTTGGGACTGCTGTTCGAGTGAGGGATCCAAGAAGCTCATAAAATATGGAACAGGATCAGCACATAAGCTGCTTTGTATATGTGCAACAGTGGAAATTTAGTCATTTAACCCTCTTGAGTTAATCAGCAGCTGAGCAGTGGTTTTTTAAGGCTTTAGGTAGCTTAAGATACATATATGCGTCTTGGTTCATCAATCTTAAAAAAACCTCACAGCCTGTAGTAAGGGAAATAAAATCCCATGTGCTTCTTATGTCCAGGCTGCCTCTATGGCTTGGAGTTTTATTCAATCTCTTCTGGCAGGACTTATCAAAACAACAGATCGCTTTGGCTAATTAGCCAGTATTAGCTAGAGAACTGTGATTTCTGCATTCTTGAAATAAGGAGGTTAGTTGTGACTGCCTGTTAAAGAAAATGATATTACTCTGAAAAGCTGAAATTTTCTAATGTGTCAAAAATCAGCAAGCATATATGTTTCTTTGATTTTTAGGAAGACCATGCATAGAAAGACACTGTACTGCAACCAGTGACTTCATATGTGTGTGCCAACCTTTCTGAAAGTGGGACAGAAAACTTTATGACCCATGACACACATCACAGGTTCCTCACATCTGAGGTGGGCGTGGCAGGATGGTGCAGGACTCCGTGAGGAGGCTGTTTCAGGGGCAGGCTGACATATACCTGCTGTCTCACCTCCTTCAAAAGGCAGCACCACCCTGGAGTCCCCATGCCAGTACAATCCCAGCACCAGACCTGTGACAGAAACCTGCCATAACACCTGCATTTGATTCACTTGTGTCTCAGGGGCTACAAAATGCTCCCCACAAAACTTGCTGTTCATCTATCTGAAAAGCCCGCAGCAGTTAGTTAAGGATTTTAATCGTATTTCCCTTTCAGTTGTGGTTACATGGAAATATAATTATATCTATTTTGTCCCAGACAAAAGAAAAAAAAATTAAAAAGGAAGAAAAAAAAGCATTCAAAGAAATGGAAGTTTACACAGTAACACAGGATCCAGAACTGCAGTAATTACCCCAACATAAGTCTCCAAAGAGTAAAAATGAGACATCACAGAGGAACAGATTATGCCATGTCTGTGGATGCTGGGGTTCATATGTCTTCCTCTGAGGCAGCCTGTCTTGCTTGCTGTTAGAAACAGGATGCTGGGCTGAACAGACCTGAAGCACGATCCTGTCTGACAATTTCTGTTTTCCTAAGACTACCAGATAGAGAAAACATACCTTATTTAAACTACTTTAATTTTTCCCTTTCTTCCATGCAGATTTAATTTCCTTCTGGAAAGCGGTTACCCAGCTGTGGCTATGAAACTGGTAATAAGCACACAACTTCAGTTCAGAGGTGATCAAGCACTGCTCCTATGTTTTAAGTAATAGAAGATGGGAAAGACAGGAATGGGGGTAGGTAATGAAGGGACTTTGTGGTGTTTGGATCAAGCATCCAGGGAGTACGTCATAGTTGTCAGAGTGAAACAGCAAGTTCTGGTCTTCTTCAGATCAAACTTTTTCAAAACAGGCACAGAAAACATGTTCTTTCTGCTAAAAGAAAGACAGGAAAAAAGAATCTAAGTAGCTACATGCAAAATAATTTCAAAGCTAATTTTTTTTCACTCCCATGTAACATTTTCACCTTCCTTAATAACAGGAGGATGGATACACATAAAACTTTATGTTTTTAAAAATATCACTCCTGCCTTTGAAACATAGAGCCAGGTCTTCTGTTAAGGGAAAATGAAACAGACGCATTGATTAAGTGCTTTTAATCCAGTTTGCACTGCCTGAAGTTCTGGCACTGGTTCACTTTTTTACAAAAGAAAATGCATATGGAAAACTTGGAAAAACTCCACGGCCGAAAACTTTCTCCTTTAGAGCCTTGCCATTGAACTTAGAGGACCAGGAATCTCATGTGCATTCCTTGTCCTTTCATTCCTTCTCCAAAACAAGTTACAGAAAAACAAAGAAAACATTTAACGCCTAGCAGAAGAAAAAAAAAAAGGCGAGAATTAAAATATTTCAGGCTTTGAAATACATTTCCAGTTTCCATTCTATCTTTAGCAAATTGTTTTGTAGTTACAACAAGAAATCAGAACTTTATGTCTGGGCATGATGGGTTTGCAGTAGAGATCGTCACCAATCCAAGGTGGGTATTAGAGGAACAAGAGGGTCCAGGACAACTGCTAGAAAGACTGTAGGGTCTGGGTGTGGACTGAGAGACTTCTTTGTGTGTGTGAGTTACCGGGCAGACAAATGAACATGGCATAGCACAGCATACCATACATAGAATATTTCAGTCAGAAGGGACCTATCATAATCATCTAGTCCAGCTGCCTGACCACTGCAGGGCTGATCAAAAGTTAAAGCATGTCCCTGAGGGCCTTGTCCAAATGCCTCTTAAACACTGACAGGCTTGGGGCATCAACCACTTCTCTAGGAAGCCTGTTCTGGTGTTTGACCACCCTCTGGGTGAAAACATCCTTCATGATGTGTAGTCTGAACCTGCCCTGAGGCAGCTTTTAACCGTTCCCATGCATTCCATCCACTGGATATCAGGAAAAAGAGACCAGCAACTCTCTCTCCACTTCCCCTCCTCAGGAAGCTGTAGAGAGCAATGAGGTCACATTCAGCCTCTTTCTCTTCAAGCCAGACAACTCAATGTCCTCAGCACTCTACACGGGACATTTTTTCCAGCCCTTTCTGCAAATTTGTTGCCCTCCTCCAGAGGCATTCACATACCTTCACATTATTCTCAAACTGTGGGGCCCAGAACTGCACAGAGTACTCGAAGTGAGTCACACCAGTGCTGAACGCAGCAGAACACTCAGCTCTTCTGGCCAGCTAGTAGTGTCATGTCTGGCAGACCCCAGGATGGGGTTTACTCTCTTGGCTGCCAGGGCTCACTGCTGGCTCACACTGAGCTGCTGCCAACCAGCACCCCAGATCCCTGCCAGCAGGACTGCTCTTCCCATTTATATTTGTGCCCAGCATTACTCCATCCGAGGTGCAGAATCCAGCATCATGACTTGTTAAATTTCATCCCATTAATCACAGCCCAGTGCACCAATCAAACCAGATCCCTCTACAAGGCCTCCTCTCCCTGGAGAGAGTCCACACCACCTCCCAGTTTGGCATTATCAGCAAACTTGCTAATAGTGCATTCAACTCCAGCATCGAGACCGTCGATAAGTATATTGAACAGGACTGAACTGTAGAATTGTATCCCAGCTCAATTGCCCACCAGCCACATTTAGCCCCACTCACTACAACCCTTCGTGCTCAGCCCTTCAGCCAGTTCTTCTCCAGAGCACCACAAACCAGAAGGAGGCTGTGAGGAAGAGTATCAAAAGCCTTCCTGAAATCCAGGAACATGTGCGTGCCTGAGTGTAGCTCACTGGAGGGATCCACATTGTACAAATTACATATATACATGTATAAATACAAATATATGCGCATATATATATTTTATGCATTTGTTTATAAATATATGCATTTATACACACATATATATCTCCTGTCTATCAGCCACAGAAGGAAACCGAATGAGACATCTGTGTTTGTATTTGTGAGACCGCTTTCTGTCCATGTTGTTCTCTGTGTGTGCTTGTGTGTGTTGTGCACACGTGCTCTGCGTGTCCCTGTCTGCTGGGGACCAAGGCTCAGCCTCACCACTGCTTGGTTCAAGGGGCACAAGGCTGCAGCATCCTGGGCTCCACTCGGTTATTGGACTCAGCAACCATGTCTCTTGGCAGAAAGGTGCTGTTCTGTGGCAACAGATAGACCCGGGAAAGTTCCCTTGCAGATGTGGAGCTCATGGCAGGTTCTTTCATACACCTGTAAAGTCTCTGGGCTTTGAAGGCTACAAAGCTTACAGTCCTTTCCCTTTAACAAATAATTTTCTCTATGCCATTTCATAATTTACTGGTTTTGCTGAAATTTCCTGATCTTGGACCCAGCTCACAGGGCTCTTTTTCTTCAGAACGCAAGAACAAGGTAAGTGTTTGTACAAGTCATTATCAAGTCTGTCAAATCAAGAACCAATTCTCTAGGTTGTGTCTGCACAAGCACTTCCAAAGCCTTATATATAGGATCATTACTGTTGCATCAAAAATACTCAGAAATCTTCTCATATAATTTTTTTTTCTTTAAAGAGTCAACACAGATTACTTTTGGAAATAAATTATCTTCTTGAACTACAGAAAAGAAATATGTGAATTTTCCCCTCTTAGTTAATTTCCCCTAATACTGACAAACTGTAAGCTTTTCTGTAGCACATATTAAAATCCTTATTTTCATTCTTTGTGAAAACAACAACTAAACATAATGGAAAAGATAGATCAGCCTATATGGAATTATTGATTACTCTGTTCTGAACAGAGTCAGGGACTCAGCTAGAAAAAAGGCACGAAACTGCCCATGTTAGCTACCATGGTATGTATGGTATGCTTCCATGTCACTACCACATAGTATGTGGGCACAATTCAAGGACAGCACAAATAAAGAACTATTCCCAAAAATCATTAGTATCAGGGACAGCCTGCTCTACAAACAAGTTTAACCATATGGACATGTGCTACCTACGCTGCCAGCGAAAACCGGACTTTGACTTCTTTTATTTCAAATGTACAGGTAGCCACCAATACTTTCCAACAGATGGGGAGAAAAAGCTCCATGTATTCTTGCATAGAAAAGCAAACAACACCCTAAGAACTCACAGATTAAAACAATTAAACTAAGGACATAAGTGCCGATCTCCAATTAATCAGGCAGGGACACCACTAATAAAATAAAATGTATATATACTGTACCTGTGTGTGTGTGTATATGTGTGCGCCCGCATAAGTAGCTTCTTGCCCACCCCAGTCCTTCAAAATAATGTTTTTCCTGAATTTCACTTTTTCTGTTGTGGGTAGTTGACAAAACCTTCTCAGGCCAAAATTCTCTGCCCAGTCTCTGAAACGACAGCTAACTCAGTCACAATATTTGACCACCAGCAATAGTTCTTCCAGCTCTACCTTGATAATAAGCTTTGAAGGAAAACCTAGGATCTTGAACTGTAAGAAGGAAAAAAAGATGTCAGTTATGAGTATTCTATAATATTAATACATTTCCTGTGCATTTAGGATTAATGCATGGTACAGAAAACTACTGGTTACATCACTACAAATAAAAACATGCACAGACTAACAAAGTTCCACTTTCGTCAGAATTTACATGTCATGAACATTACCTTTCTCATCTGTGAGGTGTTTAACAGTCTGAATTACCAGTGTATTATGAGATCCATCAGTTATAAGCATTTATGTAATGTCAGAGACTCACTCAAGTCTAGGTAACTCTGCCTCACCGATATCTTTAAGAGCATCTCTACTGCAACTGATAGTTACAGACACAAATCAAAATGGAGTCAGTGTCTTGAAGGGTTTAGACTCAAATTCTCTCCTATTCAAGTAAAATTTCAGTTGAAAGTGCCTAGTACTTCAAAATATCTCATCTCTGCTTCTCTGCAGCTTCCACCATCAGTATTCCACAAGGCAGCAGCTGAGAATTATATATCTGATTTTGTCCGATTAAGTGTGACTTCAGAATCACTGAGAAGGAATCCATTTTCTGCTCAGCACTCCAAAAGATTTATCAGTGAATGCATCATGTCCCAAAGCGCAATGCTAGTGGGCTATAAAATATTTCAATGTCTTATTAATAAGTTAATTGAATCCATTGTAATTTTCCTAGTATTCATGCAGCTCACTTTGTCATTGATTGACAGAGATTGATTTGAAGATATTTAAGAGCTTCACAAGCAGACGAACAGCTATATCTGAATTATCACAAATGAGGAAGAGTTAAGAAGGGACTGTATAATCTTTCATTAGAAAATTTGCAGTAGTAACCACTGCAAACCTAATCCTGTTCCCACTGATAGCTAAAGGAATTTTGCCTACAGATTCAATGCCATTTTGAGTTCAAAATGACTGCATTTTTCCCCAGAAGTCAAGAAATTTGCAATCTAATGAGATAAACACCAGAGAAAAGTCTGTCAAAGCTAGCTATAACTGAATCATGAGATTGTTAAGTGACTCATACATTTTATTTCAACATAGATGATTTATAATCCAGAATTTTATTTTTTCAGGGCTTGAGTAGTATTGCAGAAACATCAAAGTTTCTAAACTTGTTTGAGAATCAGTCCTACTCATCATCTCCCCAGTTAACATCCAACATCAGGATGCAATCACCTGATGTTGAGTTATACCTTTGCTTCTGTCCTGGAGAAGAGAGGACCCATTACAATCTGCAAAACATTACAAAAGTCCTATCTGAATGCACTAAAAATTTGCTTTTTAATTCAAAATAATGTGACCACTCTGTATCAGAATGAGGACTACTTTGTTCTTACAAGAAATTCCCCATCTGGCCACCTGAACCTGGTTTCCAAAACTTTGTTAATTTTTTGAGAGAGTTTTATTTGCATGAGGAATGTGGCACCACGAAGCTGCCAGATGCATCCAGGAGAGCTCATTAACAGAAGACGCTGCACATATGGTGCGTAAATGCCTCTGAATGGAAGATCCAAATGTCCTACAGGCCTTATCAAGACAGACTCTGAATTCAGAGGTCCCCAGCCTATAAAACATGTTGGGTTTGGCTCAAACATAGTCATTATGTCAGTGTCATGGTCTCCATACGGGAGTTAAGGATGCATTATAGCTGTACATAAAACAGGTCTAGATAGCTAACCATCTCCAGCTGATCTTTTGAGCAGTGCTAGAGGGCAGTGAAGGCACCAGCTTTATCCCACATTTTGCCTGCTTCTTGAAACATCTGTAGGGATTCATTGCAAGCACAGCCCTTGTCTATACATCTGAGCTGTCACCATTAGCAAAAGGATGGTGTCTCTCCAAGAAATGTTCCTTGGGTTGCAGAATGAACAGCACAGAGTCCAGGCAAGATCAAAGGGAGGGAAAATGTCTCAAAACCAAAATGTTCTGGAAGTGTGTAGAGATTGTTGGGCCAGCAGGAAACAGATGGGCCAAAGTCTAGGTCATGGCCTGAGGTTAAGCAAATTCAGCAGCATGTAAAAAAACACTGGATAAAACTAGAAATTTTCAGATGTGACAAAATGACGGGCAGCGATGACCAGTGTCACTGGTCTGTAAGGGAGGCTTACATGAGGAGGGACAGCAAACCACAGCAACACTGGAGGGGAGCCCTAGGGACCCTCAGAGAGCGGAGCTGGCATGGCATGGGGAACCACCTCAGCAACACCAGGCTACACTGGGATGATCACAATAACAGTGCTAGAAATACCCCATTAAAACCTAGATGTATCAAAACTGGGACCAGTGGAGAATAGTGCTTAGGTTTTGAGCTACTTATTTGGGAAGAGGCCTGGAGGGCAACAAAAGTAAATTTCAAGAAACAGTAAGTGGCGTAATAAGAGGGCCAAGTCATAAAGGTACCTATCTGGAAGGTCTGCACCCAGCTCCCACAGCCCGAATCAAGGAAATAACAGCTACTGTTCTAACCATACCGTGTTCGCAAAACCTGCCTGTACTATCAGGAGGAGTGGTGGGAACAGGGTATTTCTGCTGCTTTGTTGGTACACAATGAGCTTTAGTCTTTGTCTAACACTCACACAGCAGAGAATCAGTTAAACCATTCCTCTGTCTCAGCATTCCTAAAATTCAGCTTTGCCTTTTGCCATCAAGGCATGACAGAGGTGAGATAAACCTCATTAGGTGACAGTTCCAGCTTAACACTGCACCATTCCTCATATGTTGCAGAAATATTTTTAGGGACTAAGTGACATGTGAAGAGTACTGTGGAGAAGCTGGGAGGAAAGAGATGAGCAGCAGAGCAGCAAGGCATTAGGCTGCCCAAGGCATCCTTAGTGAGATCCTTTTCCTGGGGTGTGGGGTATGGATTCAGAGCTCATGCCTGGCGGAACAGGAGTTCAAAATGTACTGTGTGGTATTCCAAGTAAGAGGAAAAGAATATTCCCCAAATACACTCTCAGCTCCCTGAGATGGATTGGTTATTTCAGCAATACTGATTCAACCAGCTAAAGCAAAGCATTTGGCTTCTGTATATTACCTAGCCTGTTTTGCAAACAGCATAAAAGAGCCGCTAATGAAACTATCCTCCTGATTACCTGCCTTCCCTCAGCCTCCATGTTAGTTACATATTCTCTCTTAATAACAGTTGTGAGACTCAGCTTCCTTTCCAAGCAAATACCATCCTATTCAACACTGAATTCACTGTAAAACTGAATTCAATCTGCCTTTATTTCAGTGTGGGAAAGCATAAGGGAGGATTGGTGCACTTCTAGTGTAATGATCTTTTATCTGTAGGTTTAGGACTCTAACAAAAGTCATCAAACTACACCTGCAGTGAAGAAAATGTTTATACATTAAAACTGATGCCTAAAGTACTGTAAAGACTGATTCAGCTCTGGAGAGTTACTTATTTCGCCTGGAGAAAAGGAGGCTCAGGGGAGACCTTGCTCTCTACCACTCCCTGAAAGGAGGTTGTAGTGAGGAGAGGCTGACAATCTCTTCTCCCACGTAGCAAGCAATAGGACAAGAGGAAATGGCCTCAAGTTGTGCCAGTGGAAGTTTAGATTGGTGTCGTGGTTTGACACTGGTTTAAACGCCAAACACACGAAATCCAATTATATGCATAGTGGGAATATGGATTTATTGAGGAAAATGTAAAGGAACTTTGGGGCAAAACAAGGTCCACACTTAAACAGTTGCAATATACAGAAAAGTTTATTACTAACAGAATGAGAAGTGAAAAAAAGAAACACTAAGAAATCAAAGCAAACCTTTAAACATCTTTCTTTCCCAGTGCCTTCTTCTTTACTACAAACTTCTCACAAGTGAAAACAAAACAAAACATGGGATTTTGGTCAGAGTTACACTTTTTTAAGAGTCTTTTTGTGCTTAAGCAAAAGAGGTTGTTTTACTGTGCCATAGAATTTTCAAAAACTAAAAGTGTGCCCTTAGAAACAATCTGTTGAAGTGAAAAAGGTATCTCTCTCATGAATCTTTCGCAGTCTTCCCACACTGCCAAGTATGGGCCACAGAAAAAAATGAGGCTTTAGTCTTTTAAGGATGAGTTATCTCAGCCTGAAAGCAAAGGGTTTCTGCTTCGAATCTCTAACAGCTTCTCACAACTTCTATGTGGCCTGGCATGGGCCTTTCTTTAAAGTCACAGGCTGCACAAGAATTTCCCATGCCCCCAAGTTTTTTCCAAATGGACTGAAGTCCTTTCCATGGCTTTTTAAGAAACATTTTTAAGCTCCGCGCCAAAAGCGCGACAGCCCTCTTTTCCCTTCGCCATCCAGCTGCCATCCCACGTGGTCTCACCCCTTTCCCTCTGTTTCTGACCTTGGGGTCACTATGTTCATCTTCATTCCGTGTGACTTTACTTTTCTCTTCCTTCCTCTCTGGCTTGAAAAAAAGGGTATCCTTGTCGGCTGCGGCGTGTGGTGTTTCTTCGGTTTTGGCGAGAACTGTGCTGGATGCAGGGATGCATGCGGGCCCTGCCGGCTCCGTGTGAGGTCTTGGTGGCTTCAGATCATCTCAGCCACGCGGTCTCGGTTACACGCTGCCGGCGGAGCGGGTAGAGCTCTCTCCTTGGGGGGGAGGGCCAGCCCCGCACCACTGCCATGCTGAGGGGTCGAAGGGGGGCAGCCCGGGCCCGGGGTACTCTGCCTCTGGCCACCCCTCAGCCCTTCAGGCAAGAACCATAGACAGACTTCCCACATTTGCTTGTCTATAAATATGCAATTCCAGAGGTGTTACCAGCCCTCTTATTGGGTTAGCAACTTATCCATCAATCAAATTTCAACCCACCACAACTGGGTATTAAGAAAGGTTTCTTTATCAAAAGAATTGTCAAGCACTGGAATGGGCTGTCCAGGGAAGTGGTAGGGTCATCACCCCTCAAGGTATTTAAAAGACATGTAGATGTGGTGCTCATGGACATGGTTTAGTGGTGGAATTAGCAGTGCTCATTAAAGGTTAGACTTGATGCTCTTAGAGATCTTTTCCAACCTAAATGATTCTACGACTTTAAAGTGTCTGTGGAGGCTGGCAATCATTACATTAGAGAATACAAAAAAAACCTCAAACCACTCACCCTATTTGCATCATCAAGATGTCCATTTTCTGCTTGCCATATAGTACATTGTAGTTCATTAATTTCAAATTATAGTAAGCAAGCTACCAGTCCCCTGCTGTGTAGTTAATGAACTTAGTAAAAAACCCTACAGTTCTCATCAGAAAACATAAATAACCTAAACAGCTAACTTGTGATTGAGTAGGATTTGTTTATCTTTTGGGAGTAGTTCATCAGAAGTTATGTTATATGCTTAAGCCATTAGAATTACTCCAAGGTTCCAAACTGCTATTTCTATAAAATTAAGGAGCTGCTTCTCCATTTTCACAGGTAATTCTAAGTAGTTTAGACAGATATTAAGGTCTGTAATTCTAGAGCAACTCCTTGGAAACTCTAGATACACAAACACAAATTCCCTGGTTTGATAAGAAGCACCAGTTGGGTGTTTCTCTTCTCAAATGCTTAAAAATGTTCTTCTGTATTAATTTAAATCCTCTTCAAGAAATATCAATTTCATTAAAAAGGGAACCATTTGAGAATGGATAAATAGCACCTGATCTGCCCAGGCAGATCTTCTATTATTTTCTCTACATTTTCTTTCAGTTTGCTTCTCACATTTGCCCTGGGACTTTTCTTCTCTAACCTCAAAGGCCAGCGGTCAAATATTAATTATGTTTATGGAAACTATTAAGTGATTTATGTCCCTGCACAACGATACCCTAGGCAGGTTCTCTGTATAATGCAAAGCAATGCTGATTTAATTCCTGAGAACTAATCCTCTCATGAGCAAATCTTGTGAGGAAACTTGCATTCCACAATACCCTCAGAAGAGTTAGAATTTTTTTTAAGAGAAACAGCTTCTTTCTGACATCAAACTTATTGTTCCATAAGGAATTCAAATTTAATTAGAATTATGATAGCATTCTATCTGTGGGAATACATCTCAGTGCATATTTTAAGGTGCATAACAGGGCACACCTGTAAAAAAAGTTTTTTTACATTTAATTTAATTCAGATATGCATACCTTTCCCTGCTGGTTTAGATGGAAGATATAGGGCTCTTTGTATTCTTTAAAAAGAGGAAGTTTCCCTTCTTTAGAATTTGGATTCTTGGTCCTAACTCATAGTCTCCAAACCGTATCCTTCTCCACACTTAAAGCTGTTCACAACATTTCTATTAAGAAGGTAAACATAACTGGTAGATGCTGTGTTGGGAAATGGCTCTGAGGACTGACTTTTCAGGAGCTACATCTACAGAAATAAATGAAACAAGCCCAGAGGAAACATGAAGCCCTGTCCCATGGCAAACCATTTTCCCATATTAGCATGCTCCTGAAACAGTTTTATCCACCTTGCAGTCCTCCAGACGATGCCCAGCCATGGCTCAGGATATCACCAAAGCACAAAATTCTTTCCAGGAGGCTCCATGGTAGAGGCCAATGTCCTTCTGGGGTGAGGAGCGAGTTCAGCGGTCTGGGTGCAAGCTATGTCTTGCCCCGTGCTCTCCATACTAGAAAAGGGGACCAATCCAGTTTACTTGACTTAGGTCCAGGTAGGAGCAGTGACTCCACAGACTGTAGCTGAGACACAGCTCACACAATTTAAGTTTTAAGTCTATTAGAGTCTATGAGAACACTAACTCAGTGCTCTGATAAAACACTGGAGAGGAAGGTGTCTTCAAAGGACAATTCAGAGAACTTCCATTAAATGACTGAGGGTAGACAACATGAGTATTGTGTCACCTCATGTACATGAAGGGATGTGAGCTTTGATTGCCCTGGAAATCTCGACAGAGCAAGAACTATGGCAGAGGCCATTTGTAGTTAATTGAGAGGTATTTCTCTGTCCACGGTCACAAAGTTACTGACAAGGAGATGCGTTCTGCTCACTGCCTACACACTCCAGAAGATTTATCAGAGTGTGGATCATATCCCAAAGCACAGCACTAGCAGGCTTTAAAACATCCTGATGTCTTATTAATAAGTTAATTGAATTCCACTGTAGCTCTCTCAGTATTAACGCGTTTATGCTTGTCATTGACTGATAGACAGAGATGAATATGGAGATATTTTAATAGCTTCTACACAAACAGATTAACATCTATATATACATTATCATAAAAGAAGAAAAATTATTTTGGGAGTGCAACTCAAATTAAGAGGAAGTTGATATGGTAACCATTGAAATCAAAGTTTGTTTTTCTTGATGTCAGGAGAAAAATGTGGGTTGACTTCAAGAGGGCTGGAATCATAAGCTACAATTTATGGCAGCAATTAGCCTAAAAGTAGTCTTACTAGGAGCCTGTATCACTGTCTTTGGCAGCTGAACATCTCCAAAAAGAGAAAGGAGTTCTGACTGGTAGAGAAATGTAATAACCTGATGACAGTAGGCTTTCTCCTTTCTGCTATTTTTGTGATGAGTTTGTAGCTGCTCATGGTAATTTTAAGCATATAGCTGGATGTCTTCCACTATACAAGTTGTCAGATATTTCTGTGGGATTTCTGCTTGGATGACATAAAATTACGTCTGAGCCAAACCCAAACTTTGATTGCTCCAGGAATGCAGTGTGAAACACCAGAGCAAAACCAAGATGGCACAACAGACCACTAGAAAACTCTTATGTTGGTAAGCGATGGACTACAGCCAAAATGTGAGCACTCACGTGTGTCTTCCAGCCAAATAATAAGAGTTATATCTCTTCCCTGCAAGAATTGCACCAAGATACCAAAACAGCTTTCCCAAGGCAATTTCCCAGGTGACTGCAGAGAATACTAATACCAAGTTACCAATGACTTTATTGTCCAAGTGATTCAAGACACTTGGGAAACCCTTTACCTGCACAAAGCATGTCTACACAGTGTAATGCAGGAAATAGCTCAAGCTCCTGAGCCAGAAGCAATATAGGCATGAGAGAACAGGTCACAGAAGGATCCACTTAGCAGCAGGTAATTTCCTACAGAGGTTTTTTAAAACTGCACATTACCTCAAGATGACCCCTGTCTCCCCCCCGAATTCCTCATGTAATGGATGCAGGAGTATAACACGAGAAGTAAAGCCTGAGTTTGTAAAACATTTTCAGAGAGACTTTGCCATCTATGAGCAGAGGTAACAGGTCCCTAGAACTGAGCACTTCACTCAGTTTTCCTCCTCATTCGTCTTGTTTCTCTGCAAAGCTGATGAAAAAACTGTGAGCCCTCCAGTGGCCAAAATAATGTATTTCCAACTCTGTGCATGATTCCAGTCCACCCTTCAGATGCTCAGATGGGCTTTTCCCTATGCACTATAGCTAAAGCTATGATTAGAGCTTGCAGCTTGATATCCAGAGAATGCTAGAGAAATGTAACTTGGAAAGCAGATGGAGGGATCAATACTGCTGGAGTATGTATCAAAAGGTCTCCACTGTATTTTCAAAGCGTATAAGCAGCAGCCTCTGGGACTGTGTTCCAGGATGAGAGAAAGGGGCACTCATCATAACACCAGCAGGACAACAGAAAAGATCCTGGACGAAACTCTCTGTTTCAGTAAAGCCCTTCCATGTTTTTCCATCAAAGGCGTTGATTATCCAGCATCTGAAATGTGCTCAGTAGCTCACAGGATGTATAACAGGCTTTGACATTATCCAGAAGCATTACCACTGGAATAGGACATTCACAGAAAAAGGCTAGAGAAGGGTGATGATAAATTAAGAAGCAACCAAACATATTCACTCTGTGGGCTTTACAATCCTGTTCCTCTGTGTGGTTCTCCCCTTACAAAACCCGTTCTCTAAACTCACTCCTGACACCTGTTCTCTAAGGGTGGGCAGGAGAAAAAAGGGTCCAAGAAACCCTTTTTCTCAAAGCTCTGAGTTTCTGTTCCCTGTGAAAAGGCACCATTATTCCAGCTCCAGGCTATAGCAGGGTCTGAGCAATAAAGGTGAGGCTTCACAAGTCAGATGTGACACCTCACCGCTTCAGGGGAGGCATTTCGGTCAGTTTGTGGCTGTGTCATCTGGACAGAAGGTGGCTTTGCAACGAATGACCTACTAACCACAGCACAGAGAGGCGGTTACAGCCTCTGGTGAGGAAGCTGCAGGGTTCATTTACAGCAGCACCTCTGCCATGCACTCAAAAGAATTTAGACATAGGCACATTAGAATAAAAACATAGGGTACTTATTAACACTGCTTCTCGGGGTTAATGGCTGTAAGGTAAAGACAAGATTGTGGAGGCTACAGGTTGAAAGACTCTCTTTTGATTCAGAGGTATTAACTTCCAATCCTTTTAAGGTTGTACTTTAATTACAGTTTCCACAATCTTCACTAGGTTTTTTTTTTCCATCAGTGCAATTATGGAGTAATTCAGACTATTCTTCTAAAGCAAAAACCAATTATTCCTGATTTGAAAAATCTGTGGGTTTTTTAAAGTGAAAAATTAAAATACAGTAAAAAAGTACTATATCTAAAGGCATAATACCTATTTTTTTAAGCCTCATGACAAATTGAGCTAGCCATTTAATATAGCAGCTCACACTTAGAAATAATTAAAGCTGACAGGATTTTTAGCGCTACATTAGAGTATCTGTGGACTTACAAACACAACTCTGGGTTACACCAGGTGAGAACAGCGTCAAAGTTACCTCTACTATTTTTCTGTTAAAGAGCTTGCACATTAAAATGTCTCCATAGTCAAGGAAAGAAACTAGACTTCAGTGTTTGGGGGTCCTTGCCTCCATCAATGATTTACCATATCAGGTCAGACCAGGGTCAGACCCCTGAGCCAGGCACTTTGTTATCCTGCCTGTGCGTGTAATGGACCAAGGATAGCACCTTCAACTATATTCCAATGAGCTCCAAAGATGAGGTCCACCAAGCTCAGCAAAGTAATTGCATTCCTCTGATCGAGGAAAAAAAAGATGCAAACATTCAGAAAGGTGATTTCATTGCCTCTTCTTTCTATAACCACGCTAGAGGTGGGACCATGTGTCTTTTGTGGTAACAAACATTTGCTTCCTCCTAAGCCAGAGACCCCTTCTAGCACTTGCACAACCCAATTCACGTAAGTTGTACACACCCAGCTACATCTACACTGCAAACTAAGCCCAGGACTATCAAGCCACTGCACCTGAGAGACCTGGACCACTACACCAGATTTGTCAACCCAAGGTACTTCTTGCCAAGCCTGTGCTGGTGTAGGTGTGCCCTGAGTCACAAACCAGGGCCAGCCATGCCTGACTCTGTGTGCAAAAGCAGATTGTTGCACAGACCCTGTCTTGGGTGCTTACGGATAAAACAGAAGGCAGGAGAACAAATGGACCCAGATGTTCTCAGCTGCTGTGAAGTGTGCAAAGAAATGAACCTTCGCAAAAGGTTTAGTAAGAGAGCGTCATACAATGTTCTATTTTTCAGATACATCCTTAACTTAAAAATCTTGATGGTGTTTAACAATTCTTTAGTATATCCCGTTAGCAGGTATAATAGAGACCTAAAATACCACTATAATCCTAACAGTATTTTAAATTTAATTTCTTCCCATTCAGCTACTCAAGCTACTCTGACCAATTTTGATTGAGCTTTCAAGTTGTGTCTGAAAAAGGAGAATACCAGAGCATGGAAATTTCATTTTTGTGAACAACTTATCAGAATTGTCCCTGCAGATTTTGTTATCGCTGGCATTACATTTTGCATCACTGGAAATGCTTTGCCCAGATCGAAGCATTTCAAGATTTTTCACCCTTTTAGACTACCTCATACGTACAAAGCGTTTACAAATATGTAATATAGCATAGTATTCATCTAATATAGTAACATAAAAGGATACATAGTTAAACACGGAAGGAAAAAATTAAAACTCAATGTGACTTCTAAACAGAAATACAGCAGAATTTTCTCAAATAGTGAAATGGAACACTTCAACACTGTGAGAATTTTTTAAACATTTTTTCCTGAGCTCTTTTCACTGAATAAGGTGACTAAAACCTTTTCTTTAAGTTATACTATTACAAGACATGGTCCCAATGACTGCTAATGAATCTTCAGCATCTGGGGACAGAGAGGCAGGGCTGTGTTGTTCTTACTAAAGAATAAAAAATATTTATGCTTAAAAACTGTGTAATACTAAGGTGTAATATCAAAATTACTAATTTAAATATGGGATTCCTGATTTAACAGTGATCAACATATGTTGCACAACACAATAAAAATGTTATACTTTTCAAAATGTATAGTAATTGCATTATACAGTGCAACCACGTATTAACATGATTCCATTACTGGTCCCTGTAATATGCTCACCATCAGACACTTCCTAATTGCCAGAGAGGAATATATGAGTTAAAGCCAGCTCAAGGCCATTGCTCTCTTCAAAATTGTTTTGCTATTAGCCCAGCTTTTATAATCACTCTCCCTGTACTGGTCTGGCTAACTCAGAGAGATGTAACCACTCTAATGACCACAAAGAAAAATATTTATACCCCCAGTTGATCTACTCAGCCGTTGATAGTTGTTTATCTACAACAAAGGCCACCTTCCCCTCCCCTTTTTGTGGTGAGATAAAACTCACATTCTTTGTAACAGCTGTGGTCAGTCATACCCTGTGTTATTCCCTGGGCTTCAGGAGCGCATTGCCTTTACCCATCTCCTCTTAGCCATCTTCCATTTTAGAGGTTTATTGGTTAGTCACAAGTATCAGCATAGATATTTTTAAAAGTACAACCCATTTTTGGGAAGCCTGTATGCAGTAATGTTCTTTGCACTCTGAAGACAATGATAAGATTTTATGCTCATGAGCTGCGCTGGTGAACAGCACCAAAAAGGGAAAAGAAAAAATCAAAGGCAGGAAGAGGTTATGGAAGAACCCTTAATGTATTTAATATGGAATTATATTAAATCCAAACAGAATTATTTCATTATTACCAGTTTTTATTGTAGTATTCTCTTGGTAACAGACTAATTTTAATGCAACTGCATATTAGATTTCAGACCAGAAAGAAAATGCAGATTAACTTGAATATATATATTCACCAATAATTGCTACCTAGTGAAGAAAAGGGAAAAAAAATTATATAATTAAAATAGAATGTAATGAGTTTTATAACTTCAGTGACTTTTGACTGAATATGAAACATTTAATGTCCCTACAGGGACTGAATGAGAAATGACTTTGTGTTACACTATCTCCTAGCCCTTGAAGATTTAAGCCAAATGAAAACTGTCAATCACTTTCCATCCAGTGCTACAAAAGGTCAGCTGTGAGTACTGCGTCTTCCTCTTGACCTGTCTTGATTCTCGAAGTTGGGAGCAGTGCTATGTTTATAGCACCTACAGCTTGAACTGCTACTTAAAGCGGCATTTTAGATGATGGAAGAAAGAGTGGTTGGGACAACTGTCCTGAGTGGAGTCCATAAGCATGTGCTCCTCTGCTTGCATCTGCCCCACTTCTAATTAGATGTTTTCTGTCTTTTCAGCTGCCCTTTGTAAGCACCCTAAAGTCCTGGTATACTTTTATTTCACTCTACTAACTCCAAGTTTCATTTTTTACCAGGTGTTTAAATTATTTTTCTGTACTACTTTTCCCAGATGAAAGGAGCGTGATGTGATAAAAACTATCCAGAAGGACAAAAGGGGATGAATTTCCAACAAGGTTTGTCCTGCTGCTGCTACACAGTGCCCTTTTCCCAGCTACTCAGCAAGGACACAGGATTCTCACCTTGGCATATTTCACTGCAGGCATGGTGGATGTTACCATCCAGGAATACCTTGTATTTCATAGCAGATTATCATCAATTTAAAGGGTTACTGGGTATCCTCCAGGGGATATTAGAAGCATCATGGAGGTAGAAGACATGCACCCACGGGGCATTGCAGCTGTGCAGAGTGACAGTCCCATGCCCTGCAAGTGTGCAGGGCTTTCATGTGTCTGGGAGCACCTTTGCTATGTCCCAGCTGCTATATGTAATAGCAGTATCTGCACTCAGACTTAACGCTTCAGCAAGAAACCCATGGTATCATTTTATTCTCTGTGAGGCCAGTTTGACTGATCCTCATTATTTTAGATAGAACTGGTCAAATGTAAAGGAAACACTAACATTTGAAAAAAGCCCTAAACAACACAGCATGAACCAGAAGCATTCCTGAGCATACTGACATGGTTTTGAGGGAAAGAAAACAAATTTAAAATTCCAATTAACATCATTGTACCTCTCCTCTCCTTAATAAATAGAACTTAAGAAAGAAAAAAAAATTATTTTTAAGGATATGTTTAGGTGCTTAGTCTTAGAATTTTCTCTGTGTTTTACACAGAGGAAGCAAAGAAGAGATTGAAGTTATTAAAAGAAATAAAAAAAAGTAAAACACACAAGGCTCTTTCCACCCAACCTCATCAAAGCAGGGAAAAGGGAGACAGGTGTCTATCTATTCTATTAGTGCACATTGCAGCATGACTAAATACAGGAGTGATGCTTGCAAAATGGAATCTAGGCAAATTGCCCAACAGATGGTACAACCTATTAGTGAAGAAACTTTCTAAAGGATGATGAGCTACCGCAGGAAATACAGACATTCTTATATTGCAAGGCAGGTACTCCGCAGGGAGGGAGAACTCCCTGAAATATGAGTCCGATTTTAACTCTCAAATGCACCTCCAATTATAAGAAATGCCAAGCTCTGTGCTCCAGAAGCACAAAGGGCGCTCCAAGGTTTGGTGCCTAGGGTTTTAGGCATATTTGAGGTGAAATAGATGTAAGACAATAGACCTCTGATCTAAATGATTAGGGAAAAGACTGGTAAGGGTCTTTTTGTTCTTGTGTTTTTGTTGTTTTCCTCAGAAGGGACAAAAAGAGACAAATATGCTTTTCTTTCTTATAAAAGAAGACAATAGACATTTAAGTTCTGGATAGGCTTCTTAGTTGTAAACCCTGTTAGCCAGAGAAATTCCATGGAGATTAATAAATCTGTGTTGGTTTCTGCCAGCTGAAACCCTTTTCCACTCAGAAATGAATTTTAAAACCAAAAGAAAGAAAGAAAAATTTTGCTTATTCAGTATTGTTTTTATTCCCATAAAAGTGTCTGGCTTATACTTACAACAGACATCAGAATGTTGGCCTCTAATTAGCTTCATTCATTTTATACAGTAACTATAGGTACAAAAAAAAATCTTAGCAGGAGTCTCCTCCCTTCTTTCTCTCCTCTAACCATTGTGTATAAGGCATAGCTGAGATTTTGAATTCATTAGACCCAAAAAAAGCATCACTTCTTTGTGAAAATGGGTATTTTCACTTTTAAATGAGTGAAAGGATCTGCCAGCCTTGAGTACACTAGTACTGTAGCCAGCCAAACCTAACAATGCACAAACAAAAGTACCAAATACAAGAAATACAGCTCCAGTCACAATGTAATATTATAATATAAGCAATAGCAGTCTGGCACAAAGCCTTTTATTGCTGTTGGCAAAGAGTTCTTTAAGTATGTGTGCTCGTTCATCCAAACGAAAAACAAAAATGCGGTGCATGAGAAATCATAGTTGCTTCATCTTTTTTCTCTGGTTATATACTCAGACATCTAAAGATTGCTCCCTTATTGATTCGAACAGTCTATTCTCAAAACTTTTCCTTAGGAATGCAGTCATTAGTCACCTGACTGAAGCAAATTGTGTTCTGAGAAGCATCCAAGTAGGTTAAAGCAGAAATAAGTTTTAAAAGTCTCTGTATCCCAGTTTTCTTCCACTGACTTCAGTGTTGCCTCTTACAAGCTTGACCTATGATTTGTACGTGTTTAATTTAGAGCGTGATCTATGTGTATAAAAACCATGCATATATATATAAATCCGATTTTATATGTGTTTATGTAATATGTGTGTAATGAATGTCTGCCAGCAACTTGTATTAACCATCATGAATGGCTCTGCTTCTCCTGTCACTCACTGAAGTTTATGGCAGTTGTTCAATCAGGCCTGATGCTCATCTAAGGTACCTCATCTGAGAGCTATTAAGTATCTCCAGATGAAATCCTAGCCCTTTGTTTTAAGTGAGCATGAGCATCAGCAGAGGTGAGGACAGCGAGGACAAAATCCTCAAATTGTTACATATGGACTGAACAAAATGTTCCTCCAGTTCCTTTGCCATCTTAGGCAATAGTGGTATTTAGTTTCTTGTCTGAGATCCACCTGGATTTTTCTCAGGAGCGAATGTATTTTGTCCTGTGGGTAAATTCCAGCAGCAATTTATATACACATGTATATCCTGCTTTAACCGTCAGGGCATCAGAAAGAGGCTGAGAAACATAACAATTTACACTGGATTTTTGCTACCATTTAGCTGACAATAATTCCTTCCAAAATATCATAGTGGTATGTCATTTATCCCAGTAAATATCACATTCTTAATCCAAAAGCCGTAGAAATCTATGAAGAAACTTCCACTAAACTCTCATGCTGTGGGTATGTCATTCTATCCAACTAAAAAGAAACAGCTTTGCAAACATGCTCAGATATGATTTACTGTAAAAAATGCAGTCCCTGACCTTTCAGTACATAGATTTAAGGATACAGTTATCGCTTCATTAGACTGAATGGATAGCTTGAAGTTATCATTAGAAAAACTAAACCAAGCCTTTTTTAACTCTACAATCAAGTTGGTAATTCTGGCAGCATTTAACTTGTTGGAACGTATGTTGTGCCATGCGCTCTCCATCCCAGGGACTGCACCACATTTCATATTTACTTATTTCTTATACTTTAATTTCTTATACTTTAAGAAATATATATATTTCTTATGCTTTAATTATTTCATATTTCATATTCATCCCAGGGACTGCACCTGCTCTCATGTTTAGATTTCCAGTTTCCAAGGGCCAGCTACATATGGAACAGAGGCGGATGAGTACTGAGTCTCATCTCAGCAAGAGGTGGAGATTCATTGGCCACATGTTGCTGAACCACATTTAGGCATAACTTGTTTTAAGAGCAAGCTTAGCAAATAAATAAGGTTTGCTGTCTTTTGGCCACATATAGTGATTCTTTTGGTGCAGTTAAAACTTTCAAGGAACCATGTCCCATGCAAGACGCACCGCCCAATGCAGGTGTTCATTACATCTCATCTGCAGGATGTCAGGGTTAAGAATCATCCCTGCCCTTGTCTGAGTACAGTTAAAATAATGTAGGAGACCATCGCTGAAGAATTCACTACAAATTCAGACAGTAAAGAAGGCTGGCCTTAATGCTTTCTTGACCAAAGCACAAATTCTGCTTCCATTCCTTCCTTCTTTTCACAGCCTCTCAGCATTGGTCTCTGAGATTTACCACACAAATGCCTCAGCTCCTCTCTTCCCATTCTGCAAGGCTCAAAAAGGAATTTACACATGCCATGCAGACTAGACACTAGAGAGAATGGCAAATAAAATACCATAAATAAAGGACAAATTCAATAAAAAACACACCCAAAAACCCCTCAAAAAAAAAATTCAAGAACTAAGTCTGTGGAAACAAGAAAGAGACTGGATCACTGCTTGTGAAAGCAGTTTGAGAGACATCCAAAGGGAAGTTAATTCAGGATTGTGGCTGATGTTTCATGTCAGTTCTGACAGTAACAATTGTTCCTGTACGTCTTGACAGCTGAAGATGAGTGGCTAAAAAGGAGACATTTTCTAGTCTCAGTTCAGAAAGCACTGTTACTTAAGTCAGCTGAAACAAGTGACTAGGAATTAATTAAATAATTTCAAATGTCAGCTATATCAAGCATTCAACACATTTATTCCTTTTTTTTTTTAAATTCCTATACCTTCCACTCAAAGATGACCTTCGCAAATCATTTGACCAGGTCATAATCCACTTTTGCTTGATTTGACATATTGATGAGTGAACATTACAGAACAGGAGTTATACAAAGTAATGAACATGTTTGAAGGAGTATTTATTAATTGACTTGGACAAAGCACAGAAATTTATAAGTCAATCTGCAGCAATTTGCTCTCACAGACCTCTACATGAGCAAGTTGGTAAACACCTTTATTATGATTCCTGATTTGTTTTACACTAGTCTTCAAAAACATGAAAGACTAATCCAGACAATCAAAGGAAGATGCAGTATCTGTTCCCAAATCTTAGTCAGATCCATTCATTCTTCTGTGTTCTTCAAGTTTTTGGTGTTTTTTTTGACAAATATCCTCCGACCTCTGTGGCCAAAGTACAGTTTGCAAAACACATTAATCATGTATAGAAAATGGACATCAGCCTTGAGACATAAAACCACGGTTCTGCCTTTTATGGTCCTTAAAGACACATGGCAGCTTCTTTAAGATATGACATAAGCCCAAGGCTTCTCTGCTTGCTGTCAGTAAAGAAGAACGGCTTGGTGATGAAGGAACAACTGTGGCTGATAACTCATTAATTTTGAGCTGAATAATTGCATTCTGTTTCCATAAAATATACTGTCCTTCTAGTTATATTCCCGTTCATACATTCTGTTCTCTTCCGTGACAATGCTGCCAAATATCATAGGAACGAGTTGCCCAATTGCACTGTCATTTGCTGTGTTAGACTTTCTGAGTTCAGTTTTGAGGAGGCTATTTGGAGTAGAGGTGGGGAAAAAAGATATTTTTCAGCACAATGCATCACATGGATAAGCAAGCAGAGCATGTTTTAACAGTGCTGATACTACGAATAGTCTTCTAAGCTCAGCCCCAAAAATAAATGTATTGCCTCTGAGGACACACCACATCTTAACAATTTTCTCTCACATCAAGAAAATGGTGATTAACTCTGTGACCACGCTTTACTTCATGAATTTTTGGTTCATTGTGTATGGCCTACCTCAACGCATTGCATAGCACGATTCAAACACCTGTGTGCCATGACTGTGTTTAAATTTACATGGTTGTCACACTTTAGCTCACCTCTGGCCACAATTCTACAATATTTATGCAGAAACGGGAGTGAGATGATGATGATGATAAGTCTGACTTAACTTAGACTTGTCTTAACTGAGACGGTTAGGACAGGTCTGAGGTTTTGCATTACAGAAGAAAGTGGATGGTGCACATGCTCTTCCCCAGGGAGCAGCAAGTTCTCTGTGCTCTGATGGCAAAGGTATTTCCCAGGCACTCAGAGGTGGTGGTTTCTTCCGTCGCTCAATCCCAGGGGCTGTGGTAGGGAGTTTACATGCACTTAATCACCTCTGTTTGCCAAAATATCTCTGAGACTACTGGAAGTGGAGCAAAACGTTTTGGGATGCTTCATCCTCTGTTTGCAGCAGGTGACCTGCATCTCATTCTCTACACTGTTTAACAGCCGGGCAACGTGGGGTTTTCTAGGGTTTGGGGGCAACAAAGAATCACTGAAAGTTGAACACAGGTGAAGCCACTGTGATGTGGGTTAAAAGAAGCAACCTAAAAGGTCAGTGAGTACCATTGCAGAGAGGAGCCAGGCAACTCTAAGGAAGAAGATTTGTGGGTGATCAGCTCCAATTTTTCCCGGAGTTTTAAAAATATTTTCTGCTATTAAAGCGAAATAATCCAAATATGGAGCAAAAATAGCTCATATTTCGCTGGAGACATTTCCAAGAAGTTTATTTGTAGCTGAACTTGTTATGACAGGTCTCTATTTTTGGCTTCTACTTAGAGGAGTAAGAGATGAATGAATTTTTATAACTTTAGAAATGAATAAACATGTCAAATGCAGGAATTATTTGTTAAGTTCTGTCAAAAACATTTGTTCTCATAGATGCATTGCTGAAGAGCCATTGTCTCACACCCATGAGGTGGAGAGTTCAAGCAGCTCTAGAAGTTAGTAATAAAGTTTGTAACACGTGTATGATGGGAGAGATATACGAATGTACAAACAGAAGACCGGTTTTGTATTGAAGGATTGTTGGAACAAAGGTGTCAAGATAAATAATGTATCCACGCAGACATGTGCTGGCACAGATATATATACAAACTCAAATACACCCAAGCTGGTTCCACTAGGCCAGTCCAGCCCTTCTCGTGCAAAATTGCAGATCGGTTTGGGGTGTTTCAGCCTGGAGGGACCAGAGGAAAGGGGCTTGTGAAGAAAACTACAGTAAAAATTTAAGGATTATTTAACACAGCAAAGAGTTTGAAACAATTGCGTAATATTAACTTTGAACCTGCTACCAAGCTCCGTTTTTAATGCAGAGGTGAGACATAAAATATGATTGTTACAAAACATACGAATTTAAAATAAATTGGAAAATTAACATCTCATTTAATGTATAGCAATATTAAAAGAAACGGTTGCTCATCCCTGGGAGTGTATCAATGACCAAACTTGTTGCCTTGCACAGACAATGCAACTCAATATTAAAGGCCTGTCCTCTCCGCCCGGTGTTTTATGGTTAAAGAACAGCCCTGAAGGGAATTGCAACAAAGAATCACTCGGTCTGGGCACACAGAAAGATATTTCCTTAAAAACTATGAAAAGTAGGGGCAGATAAACTGCCTCTGTTATCACTGCACCCACTATTCAGTGTGAATTACTGGCTCCCCTATAACCTGGGTATCTAAAGGTCTACAGGAGGGTTAACTAACTACTATAACACAGAGAGTGGGTTGAGCCTTGTAGGAAATAAAAGCAAATTTATAAAATTACCTTTAATCACTATCAGCTATTCTTCAGTGCATAAATGAAAAAATGCTCCTAGGTTAGATCTAGTCAGGAAATCACATCATGGTTTTATTCACAGAACTTTGAAAACATGAATAACTCTCATCCGTGATCCTAATTATTCCTACAGGAGCTAAAGTTCAGTTACTAAGTAGAAAGGGTTGATAAGAGAAGCATTATTTTCTGGCAGAACACAATTTAGCATCCATCAGATATTGGACAACTGCTTACACTCCACTGGAATGTTTTGGTATGAATTAAATTTATTTCTTAAGATTAATAATGGGAATCTTTGATTTCTATGAGGAGTTTAACTCTGAAATGTACCAAAGTGTTTTACCTATTATTCTACTGGATTTAGAAATAAGAGATCTGGTTCAACTGACCTCAGATTTTTTTTTTTACTGTGGTCACCAGATAAGTCTTTATCTTAAGGACTCAATAAATAAAGCCGTGGCATATCTGTGTCTCTGCAAACTACTCAGAATGTCTCTTACAGCAACATTATCCATTAGCAGAAGACAAGAAATTTTAAAAATTGTCTTGCATTGAAGTTATAAGTAATATATATTTAAAGCTGGACTATACCTGTCTCTTCATATGGAATTAACAAAAGGACTTTTCCAGCCACAAAGAGTTTTGGGTGTCTAACCACCACTGTCCTTATGAGGAAACATCACATCTTCTTAATACCATGTCTTGGCTTCAGCTTTCTATTAACTTGGTTTCTGGAATCAGTTCTTATCTCAGTTAAGTAAGCAAATATCATTTATTCCTTGGCTATTTCTCATAAGAAGATTAGGTGGTTGAGGCACTGAAATCCATAGCTGTTCTGCAGTGCTAGTTTTTGAAATCAAGCCTGAGGTGATTTCGTTATTGAGGGTTTTGTCCCATGAAAATGGTTAAGATGACTGTTGAACATTGAAAACAGAAATTATTATTGTAATACCTTACATTGATTTTTTTTAAAGTTTTATATATATATAGATGCCCCTTCTAAAATCTTCTACATATCCAAAGATCATGGCACAGATCCCAAAAAGTATGGAGAAACCTCAGCAAAATTCAGACATATTCAGGAAGAAATGAAAGAAACCTCACACTATACTGCTGAAGCACCTCAGAAGTGAAAACTTTCTGTAGGCTCATAAAATCAAATCCTTAGGTGCCCCTCAAAGTTTGCTCTGTTTCATGAACTGACCACCAAGGCACTTCAGTCCAGCTGGAACACAGAAAACCAGAAATCTTTGGTTCAAAGTCCATTTGTCAGGTAAATATATTGGTCATGATCAGAGCATATCTGATCTTTTGGGCTGTTTTCAAGTTTAAGATGATGGAGAAACCACTGGTTTCAGAAATGAGACTAGTAGATTCTAAGACCTGTCAGCATGAAGGAGTTTGGAAATACCAACCTGATCATCAAGGAGAAAACCCCAGTCATGGTGGTGTGGGGTTTCTAAGTAAATATCTTTGTCTTGTTAGGGTCCTTCCTGCAGGCAGCAATGGAAGATTTGGGGATCCATCAAGCTAGACACAGGAGATGCCTGATCTCTAATCTAGTTGTTGAGTTGCTCAGCTGAGAAAGAGGTCCTCATGCTCCTTTGTCTCACTTAGGTTTACATCAATATTGTAATCAACATGTGACAATTGGAAAATGTGGAAATCAAAGTCTTCTAAGGGAAAACAGCTGTATTATGCAAACTATGAGAAGGATACACAAGGGTGAGGATAGGTTTTTCGTTAAGTATGGCTGCCATCTTCTCACACGGACATTTTCCTGCTCTTGTTTTTAAAGAAATTAACATTCCTTTTTAAATCTAGAATCTCGCTTCAGTCAGCTGGGTGTTTCTCTCTCAGGCTCGTCCAGTTAAAACAATCAGGTGGAGTACTGCTGACTTCAGGTTTTGTCGCAGCTGCCAAGAAAAGTACTCTGAAGCACTAATTCTGTTCAGTTCAGCTCAACAGAATGTTTTCATATCATTCCTAGGTACCCATCATATTAAAACAGAATATTTTTTTTTAAATGGATATATGAGCTATTTAGACAATTACATATTTTTAATTCTCTTTGTTCCATGGCTAGCATCAAGAAAACAGTCATCCTGTGCTGCACTTAAATATCACAAAATCCACTTGTATTTCAGGAAAACATATGGTATTCATGGTCACATACGTATGCATACAAATCTCAAGGAAAATATTACTTCTGAAGAGCATAAATGTTGATGATTCCTCCAAGAGGATGCATGACCTGGATCTCTTCAGGCCAACTTTTTATTCTCTCACTGTGAGAAGAGATAACCTGCGGTTTGAAGAAATTTTTACGTGAATCAGGAAAGAAAGAAGCAGATCCCAACAAGAATTTGTGGGAAATTCACTAAGATTATCTAACACCAGTCCCTGAGTAACCTTACTCTCATCTAGTTTTAATTTTCATCTCTGTTCTGATAGCCCTGTAAGCACTCTCCCTTTTAGATTGTCTTTCCTTCTCATGCCTCTTTCATGTGTTACAGCATCATCCCACCTTTAACACAGAGAAAGTTTATAGTCTTCTCCTATAATTCTTCATTTTAGCTCCTAGCTTTTATCTATATTAATAAAACAGCAAACTCAGCTCTCTGCACAAATCCAAACAATTAACCACTTATCTTACCTTTCTCTAACGTGGTTTGTGGCTCCTTTCCTTCCTGATAATGCAGTTGTTTTTCCAAGCTGTGAGCTGTACTATCTCCCTCAGCAACCATTACAATGTGTACTTGGTCCTCTAAAGAATAAAACTTACTCTCCATCTCGGCCCATAATCCCTTGTTGCAGGCAATTCCCTTGCTACACAGTGTAGCACACAGTCTTTAAAGTGGCACGGGCCAGAGCCTTGCATAAATAAAATGAAATAAATCTTTCCTATTAAATGTCCAGTCAGGGAAAATTATTTGAGAACACTGGCTTTTAAAATAAGGAGAAACTTTAGTATGGTTTAGAGATTTTTTTTCTAACAGATGTGCTGTTACCCCTAATTTCAAAAACTTTAGATGTCATATGAGGATCTATTGCTCATTTTTTTGGAAAGAAGAGAAAGTGCATTAGATATTGGAGAAAGTTTAAAATGAGATGAAAACTCTGGTTTCAGAAAGATCTTATAATACAATTTACTGTAACCTTGTACAGCAACTGCAGAAGAGCTATTGACAGACTGGGTTCAGTGTTCTGCTCATCTCCCAAGGTTAGCACATAAAAACCAAGGCACTCTGGAGGAGAGAGTGTTTGTGGGCATTAATCAGTGCCTTGCCTTGGGCCAGTGGCAAATGTGGCTGTGTCTCCTCAGCATTACCCCTGAAGATGTGTTCTTTGGGTCTGTGACTGTCCTGAAGTGGCAGATAAAGCAAATACAGTGAGGACTGAATTGTGGGATGGGTTTAGGATTCTTTGCAGAGAATGGGAATTTTTTCTGCTTTTGCAAGCTGAGAAACATTACTGCATGTTTTCTAATTTTTTTCCATCTGTCACCATACTGAAAGCAGTTTGCCAGGGGCTGGTTCTGATTCTCTGCAGCCCTGTGAATTCAAAATCATTTCATAGATATTTGAGCCAGAGATGGAGTGTCTATGCAAGTGTGTGCCAAAATGCCACTTTCTACCCTGAACAGCACTAATATTCTTGCATAACAATGCCATATTTCTGATGGCTGTGACAGCTCAGACGAGCCCCTGATGAGATAGTTTCTACTTGTTCTGGAAAGCAGGCTAGCTCAGGAGACCCTGTGAGAGCCAATACGCAAGCTTGGACCACTGCTGGCATGGACAGTACTGAATTGCCATGCCAGATGACAGTCTACATCTGCTTTCCCTGTGAAACATCAGCTCTGATTGAGATAGGAACTCATCAAGAGGTAAAATTTCTACCCACAACATGCCTTTTGATGTTCCCATGGAGGCAGAAGTTCAGAACTGCTAATGAATCTGAATTCACACATGCTCACTTCTGAGGAGCTGAAGGAATTAGCAGTGAAGGACACCACCCTCTCCAAGCATGTCTTATCTCCCGTCACAGCTCTTATTTAGTACTGGATGACTAGCACACACAAAGTCCTGTTTAGGAGAGGAAAGCCATAACTTTTCTCAAGAGAGAATTTCCTATAAGTCAATACAGACCCTTGATCCCCAAGTAGCTGCATCTGCTGGATCCTAGTGTCTTTACTGGAAAATCTGGATGACAAATCCAATGAAGATCTAGAGTGGTGGTCCAAGGGAAAAGGAATGCAAATAAAGACAAGCTGGGACACTACAGCTAAAGGAAAGAAAATAGCTTGCTGGTCATGAGGACTGCAGCTGGAAGCCAAAGAAAGAACTAGGGGTGAAGTTTTGTACATGTCTTTACAACAGCATTCAGAACAATGATTAACACAATCTGCAATATAATCTCGTTCATTGCTCCAGTCAGAGGTTGGAATTTGTGTGTACATGCTGAACATACATGGAAACAGGCAGGAAAAGTAAACATAAATTAATAACTACATGATGCAATATACATGACAAAGTACTAGGAGGCTCATTAATAATGGAACATGTGCAAAAATAAACTATAGCAGAATCCAAATAAAAGGAACCTGGAGTGGTCTTGCAATGTAATATTAACTGATGTGATTAAACAAACATGTGACAAAGTAATAGTAAACACATGCATTCAACTACTGTGAAATTCAGGACTGGCCTCTCAGGCTAAGAAATCACAATTTTACATAATTACCTTTTTAGGAGAAGCTAATTCCAAGTTACTGCTAAAATGTTTTCTTAAGTAAGTATCTAAATACTGCGCTAGAATAGCTGGTGTTTGCAAATCACTATGAAAAAAAAAGCTTCTTTTCCTTTGTCAGTGATGCAGATCAACAATTTTTTCTTGTTAACTGTAAAAACATTTTTCACTGTCAGAAAAATGAGACCTCTAGATGTAAGCGCCTCTAAAATGTACACGGTGCATATGTATGAACTGTAAGATTGAAAAGAACAAGAGAAAACACATAACCTAGACCTTAAAAGATAACTTTTACTATTTTTACAACAGATGAGCAAACTTACTGGAATCTGACCAAATATACTATCTTTTGAAAATTCATAGAGACACACACTGGAATGCCTGCATAATAAATCCATGGCTCAGCCTGTGTCACACAGGATTCACCTTCCCCTAACTGCCTCCAGAAGTTGCAGTTCCACGCTGGGCACACATGCACCTCCTGCAATTCTCACCTCTCACATCTCCTAACCATCAAAAGCTACCAAACAGAAATATTTACATTTTGCAAGGCCTTATGCACTGTGGATGACATTTGGAAAGTCCTCACAGTCCCAAGACATCAGTGCTCCTGTCACAGAGCTGCTCCTCTGCTGTGTCAACCCAAATTTCCCACTCCGTTTGTACTACGGGAGGTGACACACTTATCAGCAAAGACTGCTGTCATCACACATCCTCCATCGCAACTCACTGCAGCAAGGCCTGTTGTGGGGTCAAATATGGGGCACACGCTTTCCTTTTTGTGCTGCTGCTGTCTTTTATCGGAATCTGCAGAAATCGTAACATTAATCTCAAAAAAATAAAATACTGTATTTCTCCACGCTCCTCTACTCGTGATATTCGATGTCTACATGCTCCCTGCTGAGTTCCCAGGTATGGATACACACCTCAACGACATCTCTCTTCCGTGTCATTGTGAAATCAGGTACATGCTGATACCCTCATCCTCTCAACCACATGCCTACTGGTGTGTCAACAAAGCCTCCTGTTATTTCAGGAATTTACAGGCTGTCAACAAAGTTTTTAGGGTTAAAAGTTCAAAGATCTGGGACAGAAGATGGCAGCTGAGAGCACCATGGATTTCTATGCAAAAATGTTGATGGATACAGTTCAGTAAAAACGGTGGTGCATGATACTGCTCACACAGAATTCACTGTAAAATGATCAACCATTTCACTGTGATAAAGGTCATCTCCAGATATAAATTAATATCTACATAAGTGTTTGAAAGTCTTTTTTTTATTTAATTGCAAACATTTGCACAGGAAATATAAGCTGTATCTGGCTTACAAATCAAGAGACATGCTATTGCTAAGCAATGCACTCAAGCTGAATTTAAGATTATTATATTTTATTAAATCAAGAACATTTAGGTAGGCTATAAAGTTTACAAATAAGCTTCTAAGCCAGACATTAAGGTTTTTTTTAAATTTTTTTTTAACTTTTAGTCACATCTTCTGGGAACTCTTATTAGTTTGAACACGTTTCACACATAAACATGAGTATTATATAAAAGCACAAGGAAAGACTGACAGATGGAGAAAGTTTATTCCATAGCTGAATTACCTGATTGGCTGCCACAAGGACAAGGATACAGGTATGGTCCGTTGGATCCATATTGCCTTGTAAACTAAGCACATGCTGACTACTAAGTAGTACAAGAAATTAGCACTGGTGTGGCCCATGACTTTCAGAATAAGATAATTAGATGGATTTTAAGGCCAGTGTAGTTTTGACCAAAATTGAACAAATTTCAGCCATCTACTGGCCATTTAATGTGTGCATTAAATTGTGCTTTTAGTTCTGCTTTTAGAAATTGTTACCAGTACTTAAAAAAAAAAAAAACCCAAACCAATAAAAAAAGGTAAGAAAGCAAAAAATTATATTATATAAATTATTGAAATAACTCCTAAGAGTGAGTTAATGTAAAAATTCATTAGCTAAACAAGCTCACCAAATAGCAATGGAGCATTTCGGCAAGAAATATCTGTAAAGTTATCGATTTTTCTTTTCTCTCAAATGAACTAGGATCTACCTAATAAAACTGCTGATACCTTTTCAGTATAAGATTAAACAAAAATGGTATACCTGAATCCTGTGGACAAGAAACTGGCATTTAAATCACAGATGTAAAACTCAGCAAGGAGGTGATGAATTTCAAATATAACAGTAATAAAATACAAGATACATTACTCAGAAGTTTATCAATCATTCACATAAGAAAATAAATAAAAGGAGCACTGATTTATGTGGGCAAGAGCTGCAAAGAGTGACACTGGCTTCCTGCAGTCAAATGTCAGACCAGCACACTCAATATTCACAAGCACTCTGCCCTGTGGACAAGATAAAGCCATGTGGTCACCTGTGCATCAGCTCACAGACTAGTTTGATGAGCAGAAATTGCTAAATGAGCATCATGTAAGATGAGTATTGACAATTTCATGACCTGGCCCTGTGTGAGTCAGTATCACAGATACATAGAACCATTTGTGTTGGAAGAGACCTACTTCCAAACCCCTGCCATGGTCAGGGACACCTTCTACTAGACCAGGTTGCTCAAAGGCCTATCCAACAAGGCCTTGAATATTTCCAGGGATGGGGCATCCGCAGCTTCTGGACAACCTGTTCCAGTGCTCCACCACCCTCTCAGTAAAGAATTTTTTCCCAATAACTAAACAAAACCTGCCCTCTTTCAGTTTAAAGCCATTATTCCTCATCCTATCACTATACGGCCTTGTAAAAAGTCCCTCTCTGGATTTCTTGTAGGTCCCTCTAGGTACTGGAAGGCTGTTAGAAGTTCTCCCTAGAGCCTTCTGTTCTCCAGGCTGACCAACCCCAGCCTTCTCAGCCTGTCTTCAATAGGAGACATCCTCCAGCCTTCTGGTCATCTTCACAGCCGCCTCTGGACCTGCTCCAGCAGGTCCACATCTTTCTTGTGCTGAGGCCTGCAGAGTTGGATGCAGCACTCTGGGCAGGTCTTATCAGACAAGAGCAGAGGGACAGAATCCCCTCCTTGGCCCTGCTGCCCACGCTGCTTTGATGCAGCCCAGGACATGGCTAGCTTTCTGGGCTGTGAGTGCACATTGCTGGGACATGTTGAGCTTCTCATCAATTTTCTCTGGAAACCCATAAAAAGTCTGTCCTATGCTAAGTGTGAGTATTCACAGATCACTTTGGAAGGCATCCGTTCCCTCCAGTGTGTCCACCACACTACACAGCTTGGTGTCATTGCCAAACTTGCTGAGGATATATTCTATCCCACTGTCCATGTCATCAACAAAGATGTCAAACAGTATGTCTTTGGAGAGAAGACATTACCAATGCAGATAAATGCAAACCTCTCGGTGTCTGATTATATGAAGTGATAAATACACCCGCAATTCCTGCAATGCCTATATGACTGTGAATATTGTAGGATTTACCCAGGTGAAACACAGAATTTAATGAACAGAACCTATGAGTATGAAAGTCTTACATATATAACGTTATGTTCCCAGAAGAGTGTTTGACGTGAATGCTTATAAACAAAATACTCAAGAAAAAAAGCAGTGTGTTTTTTTTGCTTCTGAATTACCTGTCTTCCTTCCTTCTCTCTTTGTAATAGGTCTTGTGAGATTGCCCTTCTGCAAGTGAATCCACGCAAATTCCTGGCAATTTTTAATACAGGAGAGCTACCGTAATTTCATGCCTCTTCAAACACACAGTAAAAGCAATCAAGGGAAAAAGAAATTAAAAACTAATTCTGCTATTTATTCTCCTCATTTATTTTATCAGTCATCCCACTGTCACACTGAATAATAATCAACAAGACTTGATACACACACTTAGCACAGGGCAGACATCTTTGTGGCTTTCCAGAGAAAACTGCAAGCCCCAGGCAAATACTGATACTCAAGAAAAGATTGGATTAATCACAGCAAACTTGATGCCAGTGTTAACATTTCTGTTCACTCAGCTATCTGGGCAGGCTAACCATGATGCAAGTGTACCTAACTAATCATGTCAGTACAGAGAAAAAAAAAGCTTCAGAGCAGTTTACTACCACAGAAAACTGCTGGTATGTGGAAGGTAGAGTAGACAGAGTGTCTACAAAGAGGTATAAAATTACAACAGAAGTATTGTGACAGACTACAGATCATTATTGCTTATAATGTCTGGCTGCAATTATTCAATTCTGTACCATTTCACATTTAGTAGTTTACTGCTGGAATTAGGAGGCTAAGATTGGAGGAATTCCATTTCAGTCTCAGTCACTTTGTGGGGTTGGTTCAGAATGCCTCAGATAAAACACAAGATCAAAGCAAAACTACTATTTAGTTTTCATTTGAGATCCATTCTTGCTGGGGAAAACTGCCCAAGCAATTTTAGCCTTAGAGAATCTTAAAAGCCTGGGAGTTTTCTGTTGTGCTTTTCGTTTGCTTGTTTTGATTTGTTTGTATGATTACTTGTTTTGGTTTTTTATTAAATCAGTTATGAAAATTATGAATTCAGCAAGGTTAGATATGACTGTACTGAAACTTGTGTGTTGAGCAGTGCCTGGATGCACATTTAGGCCTCAGATGTAATTTGTGTGAAGCATATGTCTATGAAACACAGTGGCACTCCTGCATCTTCTGATGGAGCAGCATACAGTCAGCTCCAGAAGGATCATTTTGTTCAGTGTAACATAAGAATAACTTCAAGTGGACAAAGCAGAATGTAAAGAAATGTCCCTAGCCCTAGAATTAGAAAGGTCTGTTAAGGCATCTGTTGCTATTTCTGTAAGAGCCCATAATGTTCTTTAACTCCTTAGAAAATGAAAATCACTCAACTAGAAGCTCTTTAAAACCTCTCTACATGTTCATTTGCCTTTGCATCACTGTCTAACAACCTTCACAAACCTGGCCCTTAGAAATTTTGTTCCTACAGAGGGAAATTTTCTCTACCCGTTTTTGTATCATTTTCTGTACAAAGTTCTGAGACACCATTTAGGATATTGACTTAGGCCAGGGACCGTCTGAAGCCAATTTGTTCTTCTTTACGGTGAAAAGGAACGGGTTACCATTTACTGTGCCTCTGAGTGCAGTATTTCCTTGAACCATTCTACTAAAGCCCACCTGTCTGTGCCATTTAGAAGCTTTTTTTTCATCAGATGCCAAGGCTTACTGAAAATGAAACACCAAGAAGAAACACACTGATCTATTGAAGCTCCAGACATCAGAGAGCTACTTCCTGACAGCCTGGCCACCACGTCCTTGCATCCCTCTTGAAAAGCTGACAAGAAACAAAGACCACCAAGACCAGTAGCCCTTCATTTGTCAGTATTTCTAAGTATAGAGTTGAGACCAGAGGGTTTCTGCATTTAAGAGCACGCCTCATGTACCCCAGCACAACCATCTCATTCTTCCAGCGAATTTCAGCGTAGTATATAACATTTCCAACGTGGTCAATTTTTAACATTACCTCTACTTGTCCTACTCTACTTCAGAAGGATCCAAGGAAGAGCTAAGGTGGATCTACCTACCTCTGCACAAGTGCTACACATTTCAGTGTACACAGAGCACTTATAGGAACTTGGTGCATCCAGTGCACCCAAATACAGAAAATCCCAAACCAGCTAAATTTTGCCACTGTTCTTCTATTCTCTTTCCTCCTGGGAATCAGGACTCTCAAATTTTTGTACTCTTAAATGTTTATGCCCTTTTCCTTGGTTCCAGAAATCTCTTGCCCACATGCCTCCCCCTCCTTTTTGTCCTCCAAAACAGGCCAGTCACACAGACTGTCTACGAGAGGTCTGTCATGAGAAGCAACATACAACACTTGACTTTGGAGTACCACAGGAAAGGCCACAGAATGCTCTAGAAGACACGTAGCCACTAACAACTCTAAGAAGCTGGTAGCACTCATTCAAAAGCACCAGAGCACCCTGGTTTTACTGCTGCTTCTTTCAAAATATTCATTGCTTTTGTAACCTTGCTAGATGCCTATCTTACATGAGACATGTAAATACTTTTTCCAAAAATAGGCCCAAACATCCTTACACAAAATATCCACAGCAGACAAAGCCTCTATGCAGGTTTTGTAACAGACAAATATTATTATCACAATTAATGTTGTCCTTAAATATACATTAAACATTTCACAAAACAACTGACTGGTCTTCAAAGGAAATTTGCCTTTTCCCCTGGATATAGTTTTCTCCTAGCAGAGGAAAAGAATTATGCCGTCCAAAAGGAGCGTTATAAATTTTACTACTGGGCTAAATACAATGTGTGCATAAATCTGGCAACTGTGAAGTGTTGTTAAATAGATAAATGTTTAGAGTTTTAGCCCTGCCATATATCAAAAGGACCTTCCCCTACACGCTTCATCCTGACTGCTGTGAGCATTTTTAATGTTCGAAGAAAACTCATTTTATTGTTTGAAAAATACCTATAGAAAACTAGGCTCTCACAGCTAAAATAACACCTGCCTTCATAGTTTAATGTAAGTCAGCAGCAGCCTGCTAGGTTTCCCAGACTTAGAGAGGTTCATGGACACATCCGAGTCTCTTCTAAAGCACTCATTTGGTTCTCCAACACCAAACTGAAAAAAAAATGTAAAGCAAAAAGCCTTTAGCTCTCTTTGTACTACTGTTAGGGACACCTGCTTTCTACTCTCATCCTTCAGTTTCTGCCCCACAAAACTTTCTGCCCCACAAACCTTCCCAGTTATTGCAGATTTTTCCTCCTGATACAGTCATCCCTTGTATCCTTGCATACAAGGACATATCCTATTAACTAATGGTCAGTATTTGTGGATTTCTCAGTATTTGGCCCTCCAAGCCCAGAGGTGAAATGAAGCTCTACCCCATGAGCTCATGGTCCGTCTATAAAGCACCATAATGCACATTCATGCCAACTACCATGGGCTACAGCCTAGAACCCAGCTCAGAGACTTTCTTCTTATCGCTTTCCAATGATGAAGACTTTCCCGGGCATCTGTTCACACTCATATTTCCCCATATTTTATTTGATAAATTATATGTAAGAGTGAGTGGGGAGTCAACATGATCCATATGTTAGTGAATATAAAGCATCACCTCTTCACCACTGTAGCCATACAAATTTCTTTAGTTTATAGTTTTTACTAAGTTAAATCAAGTTTAATATTATAGGAACATGTCACATCACTTATCCAGAAAGCACCATTCACAATGTAGAACCCCATAAAAATGATAATAAGAAGAGGAATTATATTTCTCGTTGACTGCCACAGTTGAAATGAAGCTTATTCCTTTTTATTAAGTACTTATATTGTCCTCATACCCTCTTATCTATTGCCTGAGGCACTCATTCTCTCCAAGAAAAATCACTATTAATCCTTGTTTGTGCCAAGTCCTTGCAGTACAACAGTGTGTCCAGAAAAAGGTGCCATTTAATAAAAAGTTTAAGGTTATTACAGCTAGAATCAGTGTGGGCAAGCATAGATCACTTGTGGCTTTTACTTCAGAATGCCTGGAAATTTGTTCATAATAAAATATCCCCAAATATTATGATTATTATATCAGAGATGGTATAAAAGCAGAGAAATCTAGCCAAAAATTTGATTACATGTTTTTGGGATTCTGGTTATAGACCTATGAACCTTTAGAGTTTGTACATTGGTACATATTAAACAGATCTTAAATTTATCTAATTTTATGGTATTCTGCAAATTCCAGCTTCAGGGAAGACATTTCTCTAGTGTGGGAGATGCTTCTGTGGTTTATGTGGACTGCAGCTCTCCTGTGTAAGCAATCACTCCTCTGTGTCAGAAATTTGCAGTGTCCTGAGGCACTGAATCCCATAATCACAGCAAGCAGGGAGGAAGATTACACAACCACATTTAAATCCTTCTTCTTCTGTATGGTTTGTGTTGAATAGATACTCATTTACAGAAAAAAAAAGTGAGAAAAGGTGGTCATGGCAAGGACCTGCTCCAGACAGGTCACTGAGGCAGACTGTGGGCAAACAAAAAATTGCAGTGCTAAAGTGACAGGAACATCTCTGCAAGAATGTGGTATTAATGGAATTTTCTTCTTTCTTT